>JACCPG010007593.1:0-16562 GCA_016069955.1 Drepana arcuata
ATGGTTCATAATCATAAATAGTTCTAACGGCAGTCTAAGCTTTGCCTAGTTTGGGACGAGATCAATTTGTGTGGATTGTCCCAAGGTATTTATTTAGCATGTTCATGTCAATTCTTGGCATTATTCAACAGGAGAATAGAGTCAAAGATCCAAGACCACCGTAAGTGGAAAAATATTCATAAAACTTACACAACTTCTTGGTCTCAAAGCCTGTAGTGACGTAGTTCACAGCATCATCATACGACAATATTGTTGTGTCCACAAATATTGCCGTTGGGCCGCTGGTAGAACTGACACTTATGTCATCTAAAACAATGCATGTATAGAAACCAAACTAAGACACAAAGAAAAAAATTAAGAATTGGTTACGAATGACTAACGAAACAGGAAAAACAAGAAAATCAAAATCAATACCTAAATATTTTATACAAGTGACCGAGTGTGCTATATCGGTAAATGGGCAAATTCTAGAGCAAGTGAATGAATTTGTATATCTTGGAAGCATGTTCACACGAGATGGAAAGTATGAAAAAGATATTGAAAGAAGGATAACCGCCGGAAATAAGGTGAATGGAGCCATGTCGGCGTTGATGGGCAGTAAAAGTCTGAGCAAGAATGCTCGAGTTGCTGTCCACAACGCGATATTGGTACCTACCTTATTGTATGGCAGCGAATCCTGGGTATGTCAGAGGAAGTATGAAAATAGCTTGAATGCAGTCGAGATGCGATCTTTTCGAAAAATGTGCGGCGTAACGATATTGGATCGAATCCGCAATGAAGAGATTCGCAAATCAACTGGCGTGAATGAGGGCGTGATTGTAAAGATGAAGAAAGGCACGTTACGTTGGTTTGGACACATAGAAAGGATGAGTGAAGAAAGATTGACGAAACAGATATACAAAGCAAAAGTGTGTGCAAGAAGAGGCAGAGGAAGGCCACGTTCCAACTACCTGGATCAAATAGATCGGACTCTGAAGGACGGGAACGTTAAGAGTACTCGAAACCGACGAGCATGTATGAAGAGACTGATGAATGTGGACGAAGCGAAAGAGGTATGTAAGTCTAGAGAGAACTGGCGCTCTATACTCTCTGCCTACCCCGTTAGGGACTTGGCGTGATGATATGTCTGTATGTATGTATGTAAATATTTTATTTCACATAGGCCCAGGTGAGCACTTATAAAACGTCGAAAAAGGTGCACGGTTTGGTCGTTTCCATGGAGAAGAACCGGCAAGAAACTCCATGGTTTACTCTTTTTCAATCATTAGGTATGCAATAACAATATTATTATGTGCATTAGTAGTAGTATGGGGGAACGGCGTAGGCCCGACAATAGGTCGTTGCTTACTATAAAAAAAAATTATGCAGGTGAAACCGTGGGGCTAAGCTAAGAATAATAATCCGTAGAATTCAAAGACTGTCATCGCGATTCAAAGTTTTAGGATGGTATAATTAATAAGTTCTAAATACTCAATCGCAATTGAATCTCCAAGCCTTACCGTCATCATACGTCCAGCCAGTTTTCATAAAACTTTTCCTCTTCGGCTCTCCATGCTTTATCTCTGCCACTGTAGCTGCATCTCCAACTTGCAGAGACCTCTCCGGGTACTTTCTCTGAACACCATTTGTAAAGTAATTATCTTTAGGTTTTGCATTTTTATTCGTAGTCACAACGGCAACAATTCTCGGTTCTTCTGATGTTATCTTCGCCTTTACCACTTGCTTTGATTTAGGCATAACTAGAAGCCGAGAATAAGGGTTATTTCTTTGGATCTCTATCGGTTTCTCATTATTCTTCTGTATGTAATTTTTCATCAAAGCAATTTCGTTCTGCAGTGCTAGGACATCCGGTGTCGTGAGCTCAGATTCATCTCGCAAGCTCTTCAAGATTGCTTCCCATGTTGGGTTGCCAACTCTCTCTCTTTCTAGAATGTCTCGATGCCACATTAGCAAGTCATTGAAATAATCAGGAACCGCTTTTACTTTCTTATCAAAAACAGCCGATAATTCCGTTGCTTTATCATTCTCTGCTACCTTACTCTTTTCATATTTCCTTAGTTTATCTATATGCATTGACTTAAGCTTAGCTTGCTTACCTGGCTTCTCCCGTTTATGAGCCGTCAGATGTCTTAAATTAACGTTAGGTCTGACCGTGGCAGTGTTGCTATAACGCGGGTAGATAGATGTTCTTTCAGACATAGGAAAGGTGAAAAAATTTGTTCTAATGCTATTAAACTTTTCCGGTGCAGTTGGTCTGTTAGCATTAATGGCAATTTTTCTACCTTTAAGAGGCCCTGCGATTGCAGGCGCTGCGCTGTTATCCAAAGTAGAAAGAGATAATCGAAGATCGTCTATTTCATTTCTCATCTGCTCTAGCGTCATAGGAGGCGTCGAAGTATAAATGCCTTCATTACTGACTGTTGGTTTGGTTGATTTGAAATTCTGCTGCGGTAACTCCATATTGCTTGTTCCATAATTATGAGAGGCCAACTGTGTTTTCTCGTATCTCTTTGATGTGGTTCTCAATTCTAGAAAAAAAAATTTTTTACTTTAACGAAATAGTTTATCTTAGGCAAAAGGCAAGCAATATCTGAGTAGTTCCTGCTTTGTCGACCTTGCTAGTAGTATAAAAACTAACTATCCTCCATCTGCCAGCACAGTAATTCTATGTTTCAGTAAACCATACTCTTTCTGCAGTCGTTACCTGTGTGTAAATATTTATGACTGTGTTTTCTGTTCCTAAATAAATAAAATCCTCACGTTTTAAACAATACTCGTCGTAGAAACATTGCAATACCCGAAAGCAGTGGCACAAGGACAAGTCAAACCTTGAACGGAAGATTCCAAACAATAAGCATTAGCTAACATTGTATTGGAATTGCCAGGAGTATATTCAGGAAAACTGGACTATCTGCCTGATGATGATAATGAATATGACAGTGTTGGTGTGACACACTAACCTGGAGTAGTGGTGGTTCTGCTTATTGTAGTATAATTAAAATCCGTCGAAGAGTCGGAAAAGGTAGCAGAATAAAAATCCGCTCCATCCGCATTCACTTTACTTTTCCGCGTAGTTTTCCAGCCGTCTTTATCCATCAGTGGCGGGAGATCATTAGCGAAGTCATAGGTAATATTAGGCACCTGGTTCCTCATTTCATCGACATTCGGTGATTTGCTGAATTTCACCGGCTTAAACGATACTATGCTTGACGTTAACATGTCATAATCCGCCACGTTTATAGCCGGGTTAACTTTTTTATCAGATCCTTTGAACATAGTTTTGAATTTCTTGAAGGGATTGAATCTTTCGATTCTTGGAGGTACTTGGCGTTTCACCTTTTTAGTGGTGGTTTGTCTATGTTTCTTCCGAAGACGGAACTTGCTGAAGAAGCGTCTCAATTTACCTTTCTTCTTTTCCTGTTCTTTAGGTGACGCAGTCGATCTCGGTATCAGGTCTATATTTACATATCCATATTTTTTTGGATGTTTTTTTCTGAAAAGGTTCGAAGTCGCATCAGTGGTAGTGTCATGATCTTTTTTAACTTCTCCCCTT
This sequence comes from Drepana arcuata, assembly GCA_016069955.1. Lineage (NCBI taxonomy): Eukaryota > Metazoa > Arthropoda > Insecta > Lepidoptera > Drepanidae > Drepana > Drepana arcuata. Next base: position 3,554 of record JACCPG010007593.1, read on the forward strand.
TTGTCTCTTGTGAGATCTACTAGGAAATCTTCATTCATATACTCCTTAACCGTGTTAGTAGTTTTTCCTGGTTTCTTGGTAGTTGTCACATTCTGTTTGGCGTTGCCACCAAATATTCTCTCAAAAATCCTGGACATCATAATATCTTTCACACTTAAGTTATTTTCAAAGCTATCCTCTTTAATATTTCGCAATTTGACATTTCTGTCTATCGTGGATATGTCTGGAAAGGAAATGCACAAATTGTAAGAATATTATGGATAAGCGAAGAGTTTTTTTGGTTATTACTATATACATTCCTGTCCCAATTAATATTCATATGTGTATAACTAACACTATGAGTTTTACTCTACTCTTCTCTAGTCTAGATTGTGTCGCAAATGCAAAAATTCAGAGTTTGAAGCATCCATAGACAAAATTTTCACCACGAGACAATTAGTAGAATTAAAAGTAATTATAACTTAAACGAATGTTGTAAATAAATATATATCTCGAAAACGAGCTAAGCGATTAGGATCAAATTTAGTTCGTAGATGAGGTTTGTAAGGATTAAGACTATTTGCATTTGCCACCAGCTCTAAAATCTTTACTGAAATTGCATTATGAATGTGGACGAAGCGAAAGAAGTATGTAAGTCTAGAGAGAACTGGCGCTCTAAACTCTCTGCCTACCCCGCTAGGGATTTGGCGTGATGATATGTATGTATGTATGCATTATTGATATCAGTGCTGTTGGATATTAGCAAGTTAACTTGTTGCTATGAACTACAATAAAAATATTTTTGTTGACTTCGAAAAAGTACTCGGAATCATTGTAAACTGTGTGAACTATTGTGTATATAATTATTACCTTCACCAGACGGCATAGCAGGTGTCGCTGCTTTAATGCTCAGAGCTTTAGAAAGCTCATCTAAATTAGCTTCTTCGCTATTTATAACTTCAGTTATACCTTTCTTTATTAACCTCCCGCGATCAGGTTCGCTTTTGGCATGCGTTTCGCTCGTCACGGGGGATTTCAATGAAACTGTTTGGGTGTTATGGAATTTTCTCGGTGGTGCAGTCTCTAAAAACATGTAAAAGTGCTTCTTAAACCAGGAATCATGGCTTTTGGTCGATATATCTTGGTCGTCGATCGTGTCAGTGTCTTCGAAGAAGCGCCTTTTATATCTCTTCGTAACTGGCACGTGGGGCAATTTGTTCAAGATGAATTTACCTATATCGTCGACGCTGTGGTGTTTATGCGCTTGGTACTTGATTTGGTTCGACCACTGTTGCTCACCCTGCTCCTTTTGGAACTTTAGATAATGTTTGTATCCATTTACGTAGTCGTTGTATGATATTTTATTGCTTAGTCCTTGATAGCTGTTGTCAGTCACAGGTTCATCGTCCTTCACTTCGGTAGTGGACTTTTCATCAATCTTATTTTCCGCAGTGATTTCATTGGAACTGGTCGCATCAGCACTCGGTTCTTCTGCATATTCCACTTCTTCAGGCATTTCTTCTTCGTCGTCATATATTCTTCTGATATTCTCTTTCAGACGCAAATTGGTAAGGGTTTCAGGATTTCTTACATTTTCTCTCCGCTTTCTTCTTGATGGGAATATGGGGTTCGACGGCATCAAAATAATGTTTCGATGAACTTTGGTTAGCATTTGCTCATACAGAGTCAGTAAAGCAAAGTCGTCGTAAGTCGATGTGCCTGATGTTGTGTGTACTGGTTTGAAGGTTGTCGACTTAGCCTTCTTTGTCATTTTCATAGTCTTTGCTTCCTTCCGAGTCGGGAGTGGTGTTGAACTATACTTCAATTTATACATTTTCGGAGTTTTATGCATCGACGGTGTAGTGGTTTTTAAGGTGTATTTGTGCTTGGGTGTCACTTTATCCATAAATTTCTTGCTTTGCTTTTTCATCGTGCATCTAACTGTAGTCACTTCCTTCTTGAGGTCAGTCGATACCTTGTGTTTCAACTTTCTGTAGGCGCTTTTCAGCTCTTTCTGCAGCATGTCTTCAACTGACTGAGCTATAGTCAAGACTTCTGAGCCAATCGATCGCGCCCGCAAATTTCGAGGAGTCATATATGAAATGAATACAGTATCATTGTAGTTATCTGTTGATCTAAACGCATCCGCAGTTCTCTTATCCAGACTATTGTCTATGTTATTAATTGTAAAGAAAGTGGCCAGGGCATAATTGGGACTTGTAACTGGATAATGTGTTAGTATGGGATCAGCTTCAAATGTTGCTTCTGTGGCGGTGTTCGTGATGATATCAGTGATGATAGGGTTTTGCTCGGCTAGGATCTGTACTGCTTTTTTCTTTATGTCATTAAGGAGAGCTTCTATTTGTGCTGTGCCTGGGTACTCATTCTCTTCCATAGCCGTGTTTTCTCTAGCCAGCACACTCTCAGTTGGTCTATACCTATCAAAGCTATACACGCGTTTGAGGTTTGTCAGTTTAGTCGTCATGGCGTTGAGTCTATTAGTGACGTCTTCAAAATTGACAGGGTCGGCGGTCATCATCCTTCCCGTTTTCAAATACTTCGAAGTTTTAAGATAATGTTTATACGGATTAATGGAGATCTCATCTCTATTTCTCTTCTCCTTCAGCGTATCATTTGAGTCCTTGAAACCGCGTCTATTTTCCTCCAAGTAAAGCTGATTATTATTATTTCTTCTCTGCTTGTTTAAGCGCTGCACGTCTCTGATAGCATTGTATAGAGTAATATCACTCTTTAGTGGTTTTTTACACTTGTCTTTAGATTTGGCAGTTACATCTTTTTTCTTTTTATATTTGAATTTCTTCCAAAACGCCATGATCCCTCGTTTTAGGGTAGTACTGGTCGGGGAAATTGTAGTTGGTTTCGTCGTTTCGAATATTTTTACCGTTTCTGTCGTTTCGTGGGTCGTTTTGGGCTTTTTAACCTGCGATGGTGTGGTTTTATTGGGTAGTGGTGGGGTGTTTGTTGCCGTGTCGCCTCGTCGGAACTTGTGGAACCTGTCATGCTCATGCCTCAGCCTGGTGCGCCTCGTGTGATCAACCTCGTTTAAACTGTCAAATATGCCGTCAGCATCGTCTTCGTTTGTTTTACTTTTAGATATTGTATGGCCGTTTACAAGCACCATTAGATATAATAAACTGGAAAAAAAGTTGTTTATAACATCACGTGACTCACATACGATCTTTAATTCTGTGTACAATTATAATGAGTGCGGGGCTTATAAAGACTAGTCAGTACCTCACAGTCATATGTAATTGACTACTGGACCAATATCGTACGTATGTTTCATTAAAAAGCCGCGTTGAAAGTAGTTCGAATAGTCGCCTGCAACACCATTAGCGCAAGCTCGAATCCCGCAGGATACCTGAATACGATTAAGAAAAAAATCAAAGACCTTCGTATAGTCGTGCTTGAGAAATGGCCATGGATTCGCCACCTGTCACATTGGTACTTAATGCGGATGTGTTGCTACACACCTCAGCTTACTCCTATCAGATCTCAGATGCAACTCGTTCCATTTGTCTCGGTCCAGCCCAAGCTCTTTGACCTCCCTATACGCCATGACGGACAAAGTAAGTACTCACCATAAAAAATTGATAAATAACATTGGCTAGTAAGTAACGAAGCTCGCATGATACCACAAACACTTTATAAACCTGAACATAGAAAATCTCAACACATAACAAAATATCCGCAAATATTTTGAAATGTCAACGATGTGCTATTGTTTTCTCCGTCATTTTGAATTCTGACGGCTTCTGAAGAAGATACGTCTATGGTACATATTGTATATAATGTAGTCAAGAAGTTTTAATTTATACATGTTTTTATATATAAAAATACTAGCAGATAATATGTTAAAATCGGTTAAGTAGTTTAGGAGTCCATCGCGGATAAACAACGTGATACGTAATTTATATATATTAAGATAAGATATACATCGTTGTCCAGCTCCCATAGCACTAGGTTTGCTTATTTTGGGACTAGAATAGTTTGTGGAGTTTCCCTAGAGAGAGTACAGCAGTTCTTCAAGAAGGGTGTAAAACGATTCCTGCAAGGTCGGCAACGCCCGAGTGATACCCGTGGTGTTGCAAGAGTCCATAGGTGGCGGTAACCCCCGGGAACCGGTAAAAAAAGTGTTTTATTAATACGCTTTTATTAGCTTGAGACGTGTGTATGTTAGTATGTAACGGAATCTTTGAACATGATTTTAACCCCCTTAAAACGTCGGATTAACTCGAAATTTGGCATACTTATTAAGGACCGATGATAATTCAATATTTTAAACATTTTTTAGTTGGATTTTCTATAAAAAGTGTATTTTTTTAGTTTTTTAAACTATTATTATTTTGATTCGATCTCTCTATATCTATGCTTGGTTCGGAGGCCTTCATCTTTCAAAGGTACATATAGAAAAGAAAAGAACAGTATAAATACATATAGTTTAATAAGCAAAGTTGTCTCTGACGTAAATGCCTATATCGTAGCTAATCCCACGGCCCCGCTCGCTCTTCATCCTCAAGTTGACGAACGGGAAGCCCACGCCTCCAGCCGTGATGTTCATTGACGCCTTGCTGTGCAAAGTGTCTATGGCTTGTATACCCTGTAATAGACAAAGATCAATTGACTCAAAACTAATAGGGCCCAGGTTTCAGTCGCGTAAAATTAGATTTAATAAAAGGAACATATTATGCAAACACATTATTTTTTGACAAGCTGTCGTGGCCGAGTGGTTCGAGTAGTTGCCTGCTACACAAAGATCGCAAGATCGAATCCCGACTGTACAAATGAGTTGCCATGCCTATCTCCGCACCACCCAAAGGTTAACTGGTAGAGAATGCTTTCGGCATTAAGTTCGCCTTTGCAATAATGTTTGCAGGAAGTTTTAATAAAATAATAATACTAGCTATCCCACCCAGCTTTGCTTGGGTGAGACAGTTAGTATTGCAAATCTAAACCATTCTCGAATTCACCTAAAGACACACAAAAAATTACATAAAAATCGGTCCAGCCGCTTAGGAGGAGCTCAGTGACAGACACACGCACAGAAGAAATATATATATATAAAGATAAGAAATATAAATATTGAGTAAATATCGTGCTTAAAACAAATAAGGTCTTTTCATGATGTCATACGACGTAGTTTGAAAGAGGATGCCATTATCCACTTTCAGTGTGATACCAATACAATATCACCACTTATATTTATACTGTGATATCACAGTGTTTACTAACGTACTTCAATTATAAGTATACTAACTGTGCGTAATATCTTTGTGTGTTAGCAAATAATCTAACTAACGCTTAAAGAAACTGCGCAGTACCAGACATTTTAGGTTCTAAGGTACGGGGATGAATTCCTCAGCGAAAGGTAGGGTGATAGAAAATGTATATTGTAAATATATATATGTATATATATATATATAATAGTCGTAGTGGCCGAGTGGTTCAAGTAGTTGTCTGCGACACAAAGATTGCAAGTTCGAATCCCGACTGTACCAATGACTTCAGAAGTCATCACTAATCACTTAAGCAGAATCTGCTTAAGTGATTAGTCACACCACGAGCTTTACGGTGGAGGAAAACGTCGAGAGGAAACCTGCATACGTCTGAGAAGCCATTCAAAGGCGTATGTATAGTCGTGCTTGAGTAACGGCGACGGACTCGCCGTCTGTCACGTTGATACTCTCTGGCGGAAAGTGGGTGTGTGACAATTGTGGGGAGTGAGGATGAGGATAAATTACTAGAGATTCGTCTAATTTCTAACTGATAACAACATTTTTACAATAACAATGACTGGTTTAGAGATAACATGTTATTAATATGAATGACCCTTGGTGGCGTGCGGTTTGATTAGTCACACGTGTCAAGGTTTTAGGTTCAAATCCTGGTCTGTATCGGTGAGTCGGTTTTGTCGGTCAATTTGAACACGATGATACATCACACTGGCCGGTATATTAATCTCTGACGTTATCATGTGTTTGGCGGCGACCGACTCTCCATCTGTCGCGTTGGCGTATAAATATTTATATTCTCACGCCTTCCCATAAGGGTCCCCGTAGGGGTAGGCAGATGTGTATAGGTAATACCCACACACCCACTTTCCGCCCGAGGTATATATACGAGGTGCCAACGTGACAGATGGCGAGTCCATCGCCGTTACTCAAGCACGATTATACATACGCCTTTGAATTGCTTCTCAGACGTATGCAGGTTTCCTCTCCATGTTTACCTTCACCACAAAGCTCGTGGTGTGACTAATCACTGTACTTTATTTAGGAGGGTTATAAGCTATGTGTGTGCAAGAAGAGGCAGAGGAAGACCACGCTCCAACTACCTAGATCAAATCGATCGGACGCTCAAGGACGGGAACGTCAAAAGTACTCGAAACCGCCGAGCATGTATGAAGAGACTGATGAATGTGGACGAAGCGAAAGTCTAGAGAGAACTGGCGCTCTGTACGCTCTGCCTACCCCGTTAGGGACACGTGATGATATGTATGTATGTTTGTAAAACAGACGGCTATTGGTTGGCACCTAATATACCTCTGGCGGCAAGTGGGTATGTGGGTATTACCTATACACCTCTGCCTACCCCTTCAAGGACCCTTGTGGGAAGGCGTGAGGATGTATATATTTTTTATTATGTATGTTAGTAATGTAGCAAAGACCTTCATTTTCGTATTCTATACACAGCGTTATGGCCTTGTACCCTATTCGTGGACACAATAATGACTTATAAGGAAACTGGACATATGGAGTGACTCACACACGTGTAGCAAACTTTAACATAATCTTAATAATTTTATCTTAATATAATCTTACTGACTTAATGAGACTGATGAATGTGGACGAAGCGAAAGATGTATGTAAGTCTAGAGAGAACTGGCGCTCTATACTCTCTGCCTACCCCGTTAGGGACTTGGCGTGATGATATGTATGTATGTAATCTTACTTCTTACTAATATTAAAAAGGCGAAAGTTGGGATGTTTACGGTTCTTACACGGCACAACGGCTGAACCGTTTTGGCTGAAAATTTTAATGGTGATGGCGTATACCCAGGATTGTATGATGATGTAGGACATAGACTACATTTTAATTCCGAATAATTCAAAGTTTTTATATGATAAAGGTGTACGTTTGTATGTAGCTCTTTCACGGCATAGCGGCTGAACCGATTCTAGCAGGAAAATATATAAGCTACTCTCTCCACGCGGGCGAAGTCGCGGACATAAGCTAGTTTTTATTAATTCGTTAAAAGCTACAATTACTTAATTTTTATATTTTATTGTTAAATACTATTAAGAGGTTTATTTATTTAGGAACAGAAAAATACAATGAATTATACATTTGCGATAATGCCTGTAATAGCATAAAACTGTGCCGTAGACATTAACATTCATCTCCAGAAAGAGATGTTGCAGAGTTCCTAGTGTGTATGTGTGTGTATGAGTGTGGATGAGGTGAGGATATTGTGAAACTTAAGACTGTAAAATATTAAGTACATATGTTAGTGTTTTATGTTGAGATTTTCGGTAGGTATGTTCATATGGACATAAGCCAATTAATAATTTTCCTTTTTGCGTAAAAAATATTAGATTTCCAAATATCAAGCTACGGTGGACTCTATTATATAGCAGAGAGATAAGTTTGTTCGTTTGTTTGCAGGCGCTAATCTCGGGAAACTACAAACCCAATCTGATTGATATCTCTTGCATTGGATAGACTGTTTATTAAGGAAGGCTTTAGGCTATATGACATCAAAGGGAGAGGAGCGGACACATTTAATGCGGGTAACAACGCGGGGCAAAGATAGTTTTCTCAATCTATTTATGTTAACATTAATAAAGCAATTTAATAATGTAAGGCTTAATATTGTAAAAAGGCTTTTGGGATTACATTACGGGTCCGTTGCTTACCCTAGGCATCCTGAGACCGGAAATAGGTATATGTCAATTTTAATTTCTCAATGATTTCCTTAACCGTGAGCCTTCCTATAAGGGTCCCCGAAGGGGTAGGCAGAGGTGTATAGGTAAATACCCACATTCCGCCAGCGATATATTGGGTGCCAACGTGACAGATGGCGAGTCCATCGCCGTTACTCAAGCACGACTATACATACGCCTTTGAATTGCTTCTCAGACGTATGCAGGTGTCCTCAATATACGCTGGGTATATAATAACGTGCGATGGAAAACGACAATGTTCGAGTGGAATATATAATGAAACAACTCACGCTTATTTTCCGATTATCCATTTGCGAAAAGAAGAAGTATTTCACTCGTTTCATAAACGGGAACGCATTGTACTCTACCAGAGTACGGTTTACTAAGACCACTCTATCAGCGACATTGCCAACTATCATGTGGTCGCCATTTACTATAACTAGTGTTGCTATCACAGAAAAAACTAATAGTAACTTCATTATAACAAAGTATTGAGAAACACGTCCGATTTGTTGGTCGGGTCGCTTGATAATGATGTCGACAGGTCGGGAAGCTATCAGCTTTTGTAGATGTGTGTAGGGTTGGTAGCTCATTAAAAATACAACGAAATTTGCTCAGAGAGATCTCTCAATTTTTGTTGAATGGATAAAGAAATGTAACCTATACTTAGTAAGAGCCGTAGTTCGTGGTTCGTGTAGTTGCCTGCAACACATGCAGTAGATTGCAAGTTCGAATCCCGGCTGTAGCAATGAGTTTTTCTGGATTTAAGTACAGTAATTAGACACACCACGAGCTTTACGGTGAAGGATAGGATCGAGAGAGACCTGAATACGTCTGAGAAACAGTTCAAAGGCGTATGTATAGTCGTACTTATATATACATATCATCACGCCGCATCCCTAACGGGGTAGGCAGAATGAGTATAGCGTCAGTCCTCTCTAGATATACAGACCTGTTTAAATGTAATTTAGTCGAACATAGCATAGACAGACTGACAGTTGGTCGTAAATACGTTGATGTAGCAGCCCTATTCTATGCGTCATTAGGTATTCTTGGATATTGCTCGTGATCTACATTCGCTGTTCTTACATATGTATATATATTTATATAAATGTTATATGTATAAATATATATATACATATAACATACTAGCTGTGCCCGCGAATTCGTCGGCGTGGACGGCGTGGATCAATCATACTTTTTTTTTTTCAATAAAACTATCCTATGTTACTTCTAATACCTCCAAGAATATGTGTACAAAGTTTTATGATGACCGGTTAAGTAATTTTTACGTGAAAGCGTAACAAACAAACTCACATTCACATTTATAATATTATTAAGGATGTATATATATTTATATACATATTATGTATGTACACCGTGTCTGCCAATCAATGACCTAATTTCAGGATCCCTGTGCTACAAGCACAACCTTCTATAGTCCTGACAGACAGCTAAAGAGACCCGAAGAGACCCTCAGACACTCAATCGCCCAATAAGACCGTCAGACACCCAAAAAGACGATTTGACACTCAAATAAACAATCACACACAATCAGTAATGATATGAGAAAAATCCCCACAATTGTCAAACAAAAGTTGAAACTTATTGGGGATTCCCCTGTGTTATATTAAATCAATTATCATGACTGAATTGGTGTCCTGGTGAGCGCAGGAATTAAACACAAGTGTAAGAGAGGTAGGGCATAACGGGTTTCCCGTTCGAATTTGTATCTGCCCGACTGGGGCAGGACCTCCACCTTATAGAAGTCCGTAGCCAAATAACACTATTGTGTTGTGTTGTGTTCCTACGCGGTGAATAAGGTTTCCAGTAATGAGCTCCTTGGGGAGGGGGAGGATTGTTACATTGTGTTGGAAGCAGAGGGATAAAACCTTATGCTGCCAACACACTATAACTCTCTGAACACAGAGTGGCAACTCGCAAGTGATACTTCGGTATCGTGAGCGTAAATAGGCTACGGCAACCGTTTCCCAGGTGGGCCGTATGCTTGTTTGCCACTCTTGCTGTATATAAAAAAAAAAACACAAGTTACACCCAAAGGTGTAAGAACATCCACATTACGCCGGAGATATATCTAGGAGCCAACATAGAAGATGGCGTGTCTGTCGTTGCTTAACACGACACTTCCACACGGATTAGCACTAGACAACTGTTATGGTAGAAGTAAGGTATTAATAAGAACTGCTGACACGTTGGATGCACTCTTTCGTCATATATATTAAACGCTGTGCTAAAAAGAGGCAAACATAGTTCCGTCACTTTCTTCTTTTGTAAGGTTGTACCAGGGCTATGTACTTGTAGGTCCCAAAGTCCCAATATACTACAGACAAATTAAAAAGTATCTGAGATTGTATAGCTAACCCGGGTACAACCCTGTGAATTTGGAAGCTATAGTGAAATGTCTGACTCTTTTTAGCACAGTGTTTAGTACATAAGACGAAAGAGTGCATCCAACCTGTCAACAGTTCTTATTAATACCTTACTTCTACGCTTTAGTTATTGTTCTGAGATATACCCTATCTGTCCCGATTAGCTTCGCTTGGGTGAAACAAAACAACTAGAAACGCGATCGCAGCGCCACCTATCGGGTCCACTTGAACCCACACAAAAAACGACCCAGCGGTTGACACAAGAAATATTTAAAGAGATAAATAGATCCAAGACTGAGTTAAAAATACTGGTGTCCATCACACAGACGCGTTTCGTACTTATAACTTTACGTTGCAGGCGAGTATTGTAGCGACTGGGCTACCAGGGCCGTATTGAGGATTAACTTAAAAAAAAATACATATTTAGTTTCACTTCGAATATATTTTAAATATATAAATGGTTATTTACTTAGAACCATATAAACCAGAATACATGGCATCATCTGTCTGAGATATTGGAATACAGGATACAGGTATATATCCCCAGGTTTTCATAGTTTATCTGCAAGTTTCCTCTCGAAGTTTTCCTTCACGGTAAAGCTCGTGGTGTGACAAATATATGTACTTAAGTGCAATCGGTACCGAACGTGCCATCATTGTATACTAAGCGACTACTCGAACCACTCGGCCATCACGGCGTTCTGTAATTTATTCACATATTGAAGTATTCCCTTTACAAATCCTGAGCCAGGAACTTGCAATATTCTCTCTCTAAGACTTTCAGAGCGCCTTCAGTACAAATAATAGCATTTTGTTTCTTTAAATTGTCTATGAGAGCTCGTTGCTTGTCTATTCTCGCAACGAGAGTCTTAGCTTGGATCTCCAGCCGAGAGATGGCGTTCTGGTGCGAGGCGGAGAGACTTCGGGAAGAGTCTTTGAACTCCTGAAACAAAGTCAGATAATTTAGAAACACTAATAAGGATCAAATGGACTCGTCATCTGTCACGTTGGCATTTACTTAAAATATTTATCCGGCGGAATGTGGGTATTACTTACACCCCTTTGTCTTCCCATTTGGATTTTCAATAAAATATTTTGATTTTGATTAGATTTTGACCGAGCTAATGATGAGCGGTCACCGTAAGGACAGGTGTACCTTCTCAGTCCTCCTGGCTACCTCCAGTTGCTGTTTGAGCTCGTCAATGGTCAGCTCCTGCGCAGCACTGCGCGCCTCCACGCAAGAGTTCCTAGTTTTCACCTTCTTCAGCTCGGAAGATAGTCTGTCTGTCTCGCTCCTCTGCTCTTTGTATTGTCTGTCCTTTTCCTACAAACAAATATATATATATATATATATTTATATATGTAAAGGAAAATACTTCTTGAATTTTAGTTAATTCCTCTGTGGAGCATATTAGATGCAGACCATAAGAGATTTATGAAAATATAATAGTCCCAAACTAAGCAAAGCTTGTACTGTGGGAACTGGACAACGATATAAATACTTATATAGATAGGCAATTCAATACAAATTGACCTAGTCCCAAACTAAGCAAAGCTTGTACTATGGGAACTGGACAACGATATACATACTTATATAGATAGACAATTCCACACAAATTGACCTAGTCCCAAACTAAGCAAAGCTTGTACTATGGGAACTGGACAACGATATAAATACTTATATAGATAGACAATTCAATACAAATTGACCTAGTCGGTAGTCCCAAAATAAGCAAAGCTTGTACTATGGGAACAGGACAACAATATATATACTTGTATAAATATTACATATATATATATTATATAGAAGGCAAACAAGGTTATAACCTGAATAATAGATAGAAGGTCGATGTAGGTACACCATCCTTTATCATACCTCAAGTTTGTTCTGCAAAGCCATGCACTTGGCTTTCAGTTCGACTGTGCTTGTCTTCATACTGTTAGTCTTATTAAGGAGCGCCAGTCTCTCGCTCTCAAACTCCGCTATCTGGGTGAGATGGGCTTCGCACTGCGACGCCTGGAACATACATGCTTACATATCATCATGCCGAGTACAGAGACAGAGGCATGTATGTATACGTGCTAACGTCATAGGTGGCGACTCCAATCTGGGTTCTCAAACACAACTGGGTCCTTTATTCTATAAGGTTTTGTGTCGACGTTTGCCTTCACCGTTAAGGTCATCGTGTGATTAATCCTCACGCCTTCCCACAAGGGTCCCCGAAGGGGTAGGCAGAGATGTATAGGTAATACCCACACACCCACTTTCCGCCAGAGGTATATTAGGTGCCAGCGTGACAGATGGCGAGTCCATCGCCGTTACTCAAGCACGACTATACATACGCCTTTGAATTGCTTCTCAGACGTATGCAGGTTACCTCTCGATGTTTTCCTTCACCGTAAAGCTCGTGGTGTGACTAATCACTGTACTTAGTTCAGAAAAAACTCATTGGTACAGTCGGGATTCGAACTTGCGACCTTTGCGTCGCAGGCAACTGCTCAAACCACTCGGCCACCACGGCTCATGGTTAAGGAAACCTGTATATGTTTGTGAAGAAATTCAAAGATGTATGTATAGTTGTGATTAATCACTGTATTTAAGATCAGCAAAACTCAGTGACACAGTGGGGATTCGAACTTGCACTCTTTACATTGCAGGCGACTGCTGTGGTTCAA
>JACCPG010007596.1:0-53667 GCA_016069955.1 Drepana arcuata
AGGAAGAGGCAGGGGAAGACCACGTTCCAACTACCTAGATCAAATAGATCGGACACTCAACGACGGGAACGTCAAGAGTACTCGTAATCGACGAGCATGTTTGTATGTGGACGAAGCGAAAGAGGTATGTAAGTCTAGAGAGAACTGGCGCTCTATACTCTCTGCCTACCCCGTTAGGGACGGCGTGATGATATGATGTGATATGATGATGAACTAATAGCCTTCTATCGTAACATTTACATAGGATTCGTTTTATCCCAGAAGTAAAATTACGGATTAAATCAAATTAAACGCGGGTGGAATTGCGGGCCATAACATAGTATGATTGATATTATAAATAGATTACAACTTTGTTAGAGTTTGAGAGAGCAGACGGCTCGGTCCTCAAGGGCAGGCTCATTAGGTATTCCATTACACTTTGAAATTGCTGATGGTATTCACTCGACTCGAGGACGTGTCGCTTCACACATTATATTTTTAAACTTGTTATGGTCTAGAGTATTGTTGAGTTTGGAACGATATTTAAGGCACCAGTTCTGCACAATTGTATACAATTTATGTAATCACCAACTGATTTTATACAAACACCACAGAATCTTACTAATATTATAAATGTGAATGTAAGTTTGTTTGTAACGCTTTCACGTAAAAACTACTTAAGAGATCATTATAAAACTTTGTACACATATTCTTGGAGGTATTAGAAGTAACATAGGATACTTTTTATTAAAAAAAAAACATTTTTACGAAAGATAAAAAGCCGTCCACGCCGACGAAGTCGCGGGCACAGCTAGTTAAAATATAATTTAGATTCATCGTATAAAACTATGAAAAGTCTCAACAATTTAGCAATTAAGGACATGTAATAATGAACGCACACAAGTCAAGATTCTGAAAAATTTACATGATGCAATGTATGTTAGTGAAACAATTTAAATTGAAGATTTTTGGTCATTCTTAAGATGTTCAAGACGAGAAAACATTTTTTATCTTTCAAGGTTGTGATTAAGTACGAGTTGATATGTATAAAATATGTCCCAGCTTCGCCCGGATGAAAAAGTTAAATTTCCTGAAACACGATGGCAGCGCCACCTCTCGGGTCCAATTGGAATCTACAACATTCTCGAATACACCTTAAGACACACAGAAAGGGACAGCTTCGCCCGGGTAAAAAAGTTAAACTTACTGAAACAGGATCGCAGCGCCACCTATCGAGTCCAATTGGAATCTAAAACATTCTCGAATCCACCAGAAGACACAGAAAATTTCAATAAAATCGGTCCAGCTGTTTAGGGAGGCGTTCGGTGACATACAGAAAACCTTTTTTTTATATATATATAGACTAGCTATTACTAGAGAGGAAACCTGCATACGGTAGAGAAGTAATTAATTCAAAAGCGTATATGTATAGTCGCGCTTGAGCGTCGATGGACTAGCCATCTGTCACATTGGCACCTAAAATACTGTGTAGTTACTACCTACACACCTCTGCCTACCCCTTCAGAGACCTTATCAGGAAGGCGTGTAGATATATGATATTGTGTAAACCATCGTAATTTTTTACCCTTTTCAAACAAATAAACACATAAAACAAATGAAAAGGAAACAATTGTGTGAAAGAAGACAAAGCAGTAATTTCCTTCAGTAAACAAGGCGAGATGAACCCACCCTTTCATGATTGATGTGATGTGACTTGAGACACGGTAAACAACCCACAACGGTAGCTCAAGTTCAAATTACCCTGTGGTTTTCTTTCGATGTTTTCCATCATCGTAAAGCTCGCGATGTAACTAATCACTGTAACCACTTCAGAAAAATTCATCGGTATATATATATATAAATATCCTCACGCCTTTCCACAAGGGTCCCCGATGGGGTAGGCAGAGGTATCAACATGAAACCTTTTTAATTGTCTCGTCATTACTAACAAGAAGTCAGTGCCATATTTTCCCTTGCAATTCATGCGAGTTTCAATTTAAATCGAATGTTGGCGTGATTGATCGTTGATCCTTCGTTAAAGTCGACATTTGGCAGCAAGCAAATATCGACTTTAAGGTAAGTCTTTTTTAATTCCGATTAGCCTGCATCTTAAGAAGATCAAGGTGCGTTATATTACTTAGATGTCTAAGGAATCTGATACTGAATCTGCTCTGTTCTATGTAACACTCAGTTTTACTCCGTCTACGGGTAATTAGTCGTAAGGATGAAGTCATCCGAATTAATTACGTTACGTTGCTCGACACACGTTGTACGCAAATCTCATTTGGTGTGATACGAAATGAGTTCCAAATTGAATTTTACTGGAATTTTATAGACCTAGTGTTGCAAAAGGTCACATCACATTGATGTTTAGGACAATTAGACATCAATTGTTAGTGGAGTTCGGAAAAGTAGCTTTGGAATTTTTCCTGCTAGTATCGGTTCAGCCGTTATGCCGTGAAAGAGCATCATACATTATAATATAAGAATTTTGAATATTTCAGGATAAAAAAGTAGCCTATGTCCTATTCCTACGTATAAGCTATCACCATTTTAACTATCAGCCAAATCGGTTCAGCCGTTTGGCCGTGAAAGAACCGCAAGCATCCAAGCTTACAAACTTTCACATTTATAATATAAGTAAGACAATAGTTACAATACTTTGATGATAACATCATGATGTACACCAATTAGAATTTTGATACATTTCTAATGAATTACACAAAAAAAAAATGTAATGGGTCTATATTAATTAATATTACATTGAACGATGGGAACACCAAGAGTACTCGAAACCAGCGAGCATGTATGAATAGACTGATGAATGTGGACGAAGCGAAAGAAATCAGTTAGTGTCGAGAGCACTGGCCCAACTCTCTTTGCCTACCCCGTGAGGCCCTCGACGTAATGATATGATGGTGATCTTCAATCATGAAGTGGGAACGCCAAGGAAAAATATCATAGTCGAAAATATAGTCCTAGTAAGAAAAGGCGATAGACTCGCCATCCGACACCTAAATATATCTCCAGCATTAAGAAAGCAGCATGGCATGTTACCTTCGTCGACCCGTCTGGTCTCCTGCGGGATGGCGTGAATATAAAGATGTTTATAAGGTTCATTAATGTATCGCAACGTAGCTCTCAATCGTATTAATGGCTTCTCATAATACCTTACCTTAGGTTGCCATTACAAAGCTTGAGGCAATTATTGTTAGATAACTTTTAATCCCTTTTTGAGAACTTGTTCAAACAATCAAAACAAGGCCCCGAAACCGATTCTTTGAATTTTGCACATCTAAAATACATTTTGGTCTTCACATTTTATCTGACGAGTAATCGTTTGTTATAAGAATGAAATATTATTTTAAGCTTAAAAGTGTATTCTTTACAATTATATCGGGGAATGATACTCAAAGCAAATTCACTTGATCCCAGGGTCAGACTAAACGAGTAGGTTGCAGTTTGATTAGAGTTAGGGCATTTGTGTGACGTTGTCACTGTTTTATTTAAACAAATATTATCATACCATGTAGTATAAAAATATTTGTGAAATAAAATTATTTTAATCACCCGGGCGCGTCCATTTTCGTTGGTCGTTCATTCCTTTGGCGTTTGTAATGGGCAAAGGCACTAAAACATGCTACCCCTCTTAACTAAAATTGAGTGAGTGATAATTAAAATTGAGTATTTCATATACAATTTTAATAACATAAACTATATGATCTGTGGTAGCCGATGGTTCGATTAGTCGTAGAAGTTCGAGTCCCGACTGTACCAATTAGTTTTTCTAAACTGAAGTACAGGGCTTAATCACACCACAAGCTTTATAGCGAAGGAAAACATTATTAGAAAACCTGCAAACGTCTCCGTAGGAAAGGAATTCGAAGACATATGTATAGTTGTGCTTGGAAAACGGCGATGGTTTCACCGTTTGTCACATTAGCACTTAAATTAATCTCTGGCTAAAAGAGGGTACTGTGCTACAGCTCTTCCCACCCTTGAGGGACTCTAGTGGGCTTGAAGATAAATAATTATAATAAAAATAAATTAACTTAAATTTAAAATTTTTAAAGCCGTGGTGGCCGAGTGGTTCGAGCAGTTGCCTAGGTCGCAAGTTCGAACCCCGACTGTACCAATGAGTTTTTCTGAACTTAAGTACAGTGATTAGTCACACCACGAGCTTTAAGGTGAAGGAAAACATCGAGAGGAAACCTGCATACGTCTGAGAAGAAATTCAAAGGCGTATGTATAGTCGTGCTTGAGTAACGGCGATGGACTCGCCATCTGTCACGTTGGCACATAATATACCTCTGGCGGAAAGTGGGTGTGTGGGTATTACCTATACACCTCTGCCTACCCCTTCGGGGACCCTTGTGGGAAGGCGTGAGGATATATTATTAACTTTAATTTAATTTTATGTATATTTTTATAGCGAGTAGCTACTTATGTATGAAGAGGCCAATTAATGTAGATGCATCAAAATATATTTTTTGGCAGAAGAGAGCGCAGAGTAATAACAGTACATATTTGTTTATATTTAATTAAACAAGAAACATTTTAAAACGTAAATTGATTTAACATTGAATAACTAACTTTCAATGAAAGTTAAAACTTTCACCAATCCGATCGTAAAGTATGCAAAAGTTGGAATGTTCAAAGCTAAATATTTTGCGCCTGTAATGTCATTGAAACTAACCCAAAATAGTTTTCATTAATTAATATTTCGAATAATTGCACACTTCGGCATTCAATTAAATGCTGATTGGATCTTTTGAAGGCTTTGTTAATAATTACAGGCCACTGCGCCTTGTCTACTTCATTTACCGTGCGCTATGAAAATGTCATTGTACTGACGTCAACACCTTCGGGTTACAGAGATGACGCTGGGGAAGTCTGTTTGTGTATGTTATAAATTACATTTCAAGAGGATGACAATTTTCAACAACACACAGATAACTTAACTAAGGTCCAAGTTGTCGTGGTTGGTAAGCGGTGTATGTTAAATTAGCTTGAAGAACGACAGCGCAGAACAGCATTTGCCAAGGTAGAGCTACTGGACTGAGGCGCAGTCTCCAGACTCCAGGGCTCCAAAAAAGGGCTGCGGCGCCAAAAATGCAAATTGACAAAATATCGCTTAGAAGGCTGCAAGTCTATCTAGCGTAAGATCCTATCCATAGGCATTCAATTTCATAACGTTCAGTTGGTTCAACACAACTTAAGTTGACTGAAGTAAAAGTCGCCACTATCAAATTCGAAACAATCGTTACACATATGTACGAGGCTGGGAAACGGTTACCGTAGTCTATTGACGCTCACGATACCGAAGTATCACTTGCGCGTTGCCACTCTGCGTTCGGAGAGTTACAGTGTGTTGGTAGCATAATGGGTTTAATCCCTCTGCTTCAAACACAATGCAACCCGTTATGCCCTACCTCTCTTAAAACCTTACCTGGTAAGTCCAACATGCATTATACATAATCAATAATCTGAAAATTACTCTTCCGGCAGGAGACGGATTCATTCATTCCCAACACAGTTGTTTCCTCCTAATACAATTATTATCGAACGTGTCATCAGCCCATAGTAAATACAGTTTCTCGTTTAGCACCGTTTAAAGATCATTGGTAAGGTAGCGAGCGCCAAGCAATAGGATCGATTCGCGAAAAATGGTTGAGGAAAATCAGCTATCCTTAAATATTAAAACTCGAGGCTATGTGATACGGTAATGGTTGCCACGTAATAAAAAATATAATACCTGCCTTCCAATGGCTGCACTTCAGTCGAAGCAATAAACTGTGGTCTTTAATGATGGACGTATATTACAGAATTAATAAGGACATAAAAATTATGTTTTTAGTGTATGTAAATGCAGAACTTGAATATAATGTCGATATCCCACAGGATAATATCACGTCATCATAACTTTATAAATATTAATATCGTTGCTTAGAAATGGGTTTCATGTATCCAGCAATATTACCATGAAAATGGGGAATGACGCCCATTTAAATTGTTTGTGTCCGTGGAAGCTGGTGGTTCGAACAGTCGGCTGTAACACAAAGATTGCGTGTTTGAATCCTTACATTAGTCACACGACGAGCTTTACGGTGAAAAAAAACACTGATTCAATAAAGTTTTATAGCCGTGCTTGAGTAACGCCGATGGACTCGCCATCTGTCTCGTTGGCACCTAAAATAGGTTTTGGTTCCAATGTTTTCAAGATCGTCACGCCGATTCCTTTATGGGATAGGCAGGGAGGTTAGAGCGCCAGTGCTCTCTAGACTTGTATACCTCTTTCGCTTCGTCCACATTTCTCAGTCTCTTCGTACATGCTCGCGATACGATCAATTTACTAACTGCAAACATGTACATACACACACATACGCACACATACATCTATAGCCCATACTGCAGAGAGATAGATATTGGAACCAGCTTTTTAATTAATTGAGTAGTTAATTGCTGAATTTTTTGCCTGGTTCGTTTCTGCGGAAATGAACTTTCATACATACATATCATCACGCCAAGTCCCTAACGGGGTAGGCAGAGAGTATAGAGTGCCAGTTCTCTCTAGACTTACATACCTCTTTTGCTTCGTCCACATTCATCAGTCTCTTCATATCAGTGCTTCTTTTTCGACGTTTTATAAGTGCCCACCTGGGCCTATGTGAAATAAAAAGATTTTGATTGATTTTTTCATACATGCTCGTCGGTTTCAAGTACTCTTAACGTTGTTATATAAATAAATATAATGTGTTACAATAGTTGATTGTATTTATTATGTTATGGTGTATTTTACATTTATTTGTGTTATAGTATATAAGTTTAATTGTAAAGTGGCTTCATTACTCTCTCGATCGATCTCGATTTAGGTTATAACCTGTAATGGTAACTGAAAGAAGACAATAAATAAATAATAATTTGTGGTGAAGCATGTCATGAATAAATATTTCAACGTTTGAAAATGATAATAAAATGGTCTATCAGCTCACAAAGAAAAAGCCTTAGTAGAGTTTAGTTTCTTTTAATTATCTAAAATCCATTGTTAGTTTGAAGTAAGTGAAGGTACAATGTGAGCAGTATTTCCTTATAAATAGCTTTTGTGTACCGTATTTCCTATTATCCCGTGTGTGACAAAACTTCATAGAGTGAAATAGAAGCAGGTGATGTATACAATAAGAAATATTACTTTTTGTTTCGTGTTATTGAATCCTATGGACCCGATCTGGCGGCACAATGTCGGCTGCGATCAATCCGATGTCGTATGTATGCAAATATTAATTCACTTCCTCGTCGTGGACAATGTAGTGTAATACAAATTACACTACAACATATCTAAATATATATAGGAGATCCTATTTTTGAACTGACTCATCACGAAATCTCAGGAACTATAAGACCGATTGACTTGAAATTTTATAGGAGTATTCCTTACGCGGTCTAGAGGTCAGCTAAGAACGGATTTTAAGAAACTCAACTTTTTTTTTAAAACACGTTTTTAACTTGCCTCCATAGGGAAAGCAATTGTTAAAAAACGTGTTTTTTTTACTTTTTCACCCGGGCGAAGCTGGGTGGGACAGCTAGTTCACTTATAAGTGAATGACGTAACTGAAAATACCCCAAGAAGTAATGTTTTCGAAATCCTTTTATTTGAAACTGATGTACATGTATTTTAGAATGTGAAAGGGTGATTAGTTTTTTAATATTACATACATTCATAATATCAACACGCCGAGTACCTAACGGGGTAGGTAGAGCGAACAGGGCGCTAGTTCTCTATAGATTTGCCTATTTATATCTCATATTAATGATACGCAATTTAATGAAGATATAAATCAGATTTAAAAGATAACAAAATATTAAATTATAATATAACAAAATATAAAGCCGTGGTGGCCGAGTGGTTCGTGCAGTTGCCTGCGACGCAAAGGTCGCAAGTTCGAATCCCGCCTGTACCAATGAGTTTTTCTGAACTTAAGTACAGTGATTAGTCACACCACGAGCTTTACGGTGAAGGAAAACATCGAGAGGAAACCTGCATGCGTCTGAGAAGAAATTCAAAGGCGTATGTATAGTCGTGCTCGAGTAACGGCGATGGACTCGCCATCTGTCACGTTGGCACCTAATATACCTCTGGCGGAAAGTGGGTGTGTGGGTATTACCTATACACCTCCGCCTACCCCTTCGGGGACCCTTGTGGGAAGGCGTGAGGATATATATTACAAAATATTAATCTGCTTGTTAGTCTAGGTGACATAGTGACATTTTTATAGTTTCGTATTCCATAACGTATAGAGGTCCACTTACCATACTACGGCCCGCATCATATTTATTATACGTAAGCATAACCGTGGGGTAGTAGTATAAAAAAATTAAGTACTAAAGCCTAGATATCAAACACGTGACCAATAATATTGAAACCCTGCCAGGACAATAACTAGTCCTTTGCATTTCTTCTACTTTATATGTTTCCCTTGAGATACGAGTAAAGTGGGTGAGATGAGACGGGACACGCTTCAATATTATCAGGTCTAGCTTAAACATTTCTTTCTTACTTACACATACCCGTGACTTTGCCCGGTATTAATTAAGATTTAATGAAAAATTTGCCTTCGTCCCCTGGATATAATTTATTTACATATCATCACGCCGAGTCCCTAACGGGGTAGGCAGAGAGCGAAAAAAAAGCGAAAGAGCAGGCAGCTCTTTCGCTTCGTCCAAATTCATCAGCCTCTTCATACCGTTTCCAGTACTCTTGACGTTCCCGTCCTTAAGCGTTCGATCGAAAATTTATGAAGGAACCAACAAACAGACTTCCTTTAGCATTTATTATATAAGTATAAATGTACACCTGCTTTTAAAGAACTAAGCACGTTTTTGTTATAAAATTAAGCCCACATCTACATGGACTACGACTTAGTACTTAAGTGGCATTCGTGTTACGTAAGTAGTAAAGTTATATTTTATCGTATAATTTTGTAACGAGAAGGATGGGCTAATGTGGACTAGAACTACTTGCTCGCATATTCTCAAAGTGGTTTCAAAGATTTGGAGCGAGTAATGCTGTTCTCATTTGCCGTGGTGGCCCAGTGGTCCAAGTACTTGCCTGCAGCTTGCGACAAAGATTGCAAGTTCGAATCCCGACTGTACCAATGAGTTTTATTAAAGTAAAGACAGTGATAAGTCACAAGCATTGCGGAAAAGGAAAACATCGAAAGGCAACCTGCATACGTTTGAGAAGAAACTCAAAGAGGTATATTTCGTCGTACAAGCTTTGCTTAATTTAGGACTATGCCAATTTGTGTGAAATTGTCCTAAGTCTAAAAACCGTTACCCGGCAACTATTGTTAAAATTAATTAAAACTCCAAAGGTTAGGATTTCCAGCAACTTTGTTCGTATAGATATAAAAATCTCTGCTGAGTTTGGCGCTGACAACGAAACGGAATTGACATCAGAATTTATTAAACTTCATTTGTTAGGAGTTATCTAGTCCGTGATATAACCAAAGTTATATAACTTTGGTTAAGGTTAGTTAAGGAAGAAAAGTAACCGCTAGACCTATCTAGCGGTTACTTTTTTACATATTTTACATATTCTCGCATACTGGCTTTACTCGAGAGACGTTCAGATTACGAGTTAAGTAGGCATTCAGAAATTCTCGCGGCGTTTTTGTGTCTGAAGTACCTTTTTATATATATGAAGAGATTTCGGATTTTCTTTGTTACAACGTGAGCTAGAGCTTTGGTTATAACACCAAAACAAACTTAGGTGAAAACATCAAGAAGAAACCTGAATAATATGTTCAAGAAGAAATTCGAAGGAGTAAGTAGTCGTGCTTGATTAACGGCAATGGACTCACCCGTTGGCACGTGGTGGTAACGTTGGCACCTAAAATATCTCTGGCGGAAAGTGGGCACAATCTTTGTCTACCCCTTCGGGGTCCCTTGTGGGAAGGTCTTTGCCCGGTTAAGTAGCAAAAGTTCCCAGAACTCACGCTACGAGAGACAATACAAAAAAAAAGGTGTGAATGAGGTGTTTGATAAGAATTAACTGGTGAGTTAAACTATCAAGGCAGACATTTTATGTACTTAGACAATTAGCCGCAGCACAGCAACATAATGCAGAAGATTTTGTATCATTATTCACGACTTCAATATTGTGTCCACTCCAAGCTCAGTATCACAGGTAAACAAAGCTATCTATTTTAATATACACCCAAAATCCTTGACGAGTCAATAGCCAACAATTTCTATGTGACGTAGTTTAATAAGCGTCGCGCGTAGATAATAATGCGTAGTATATCATTTCACTGTAAAAGCGTACCCTTTGGTCGCCATGTTAACTATTATATCTGTCGGATGCACGGCAGTGTGGCAGTAAAGTTAAACCATTGAGTTCGTCGAATTTTGAATAATATTTGGAGACACGGCGGTAAACAAGTATAATAAATACGTCCCGAAATGAACGGTTACCGTAGCAAGTTCGTTATTCATCAAAGCGACAATTTTAAATGCTACCTATCTATATAATAATAGAGCTTTACTACTTATAAATAGAATAAATGTCCCAAATATTTGCCACGCGGAAGGGTGCGAAGAAGTCTGGCGTCATTACCACGTTGTATGACAATGCTGATTCGCTGAGCGAAATATTCGCTAGCCCTATAGGCCAATTATAAATTAAATTGAAATTAGATTTGTTTTAGTTTAACGTTAGTGATACCGAGAACATTTATTTAAACGTCATATACTATATACCACTTGGGTGGCAAACAAGCATGCGGCCCGCATGGTAAGCGGTTACCGCCGCCTATGGGCGCAACATCAGGGGTATCATTCGCGCGTTGCCGATCCTACAGGAATCTCTTCACACCCTTCTTGAAGAACTCCATGCTATACTCTCGAGGGAAAACCTCAACGGGGAGCTCATTCCACAGCCTGAGCGTTTATATATTAAATATAAAATTACAATTGCCACAGTGCCAAAAAAAGGCAAACACGGCGAAACAAATTTTGTCAGTAGCCGACCTATTATATCCAACCATATGTAAGTGTCAAACGGAAGTTACGTGACGTGGACGTACCTATCCTACCCCAGTCAGACAACATGCAGTGGATGGTCTTATTGTGATTATCACTAATCATAAAGAAAAACCAAGATGAACTTTGATATAACGTACTTATTTATAATTGTTTTGCTTATTTTAAGATCTTTTGTAAAGGAAACGGAGTGCAAGAAAATTCAATATTGAACACTGCCAAATTAAGAATAGCTTTAATTCAGGACGACATAAAATTCGTTGAAAAATTAAATTGTATCAGATTATATACTATTGTCACCCTACTATTAAAATGTGCAGCGCTTAATACTTTCTTTGGCCAACGACCGAACACTGAAATTAAATTATCCATAGATAATAAGGCGTATAGGTGCTATTATTAGGTGGGTGTATTTATTACGTAGAACAACCTCGTAGCGTTTCATCACCATAAAGCAGATTCTGTAATCATGTTTACCTACGAGTACGTGATAAGCTGTGCGGACTTCATTATGATACATGTCACTAAGGAAGGGGTTTATGTATAGACTGTGTTATGAATAATGCAGTGAAAATTTTTCGTTTATTGTTGGCCGTGGTGTCCGAGTTGTTCCAGTAGTTGTCTGCAAAGGTTGCAAGCTCGATTCCCGACTGTACCAATGAGTTTTTGTACTTAAGTACATTGATCATTCACAATACGAGCTTTACGGTGAAGGAAAACATCGAGACGAAACCTGCATACGTTTGAGAAGAAATTCAAAGTGGTATGTAAGTTTGAGTAAAGGCGATGGCCTCGCCACCTGTCACGTTGGTCCTGAAAATACATCATTAACAGAAATTGTTTGTGTTGCATCCGAACCACTCGGCCACCACGGCTCTTTTCATAATAATGTATTTCTGAAATTTTCGCAATAGAACGATGCCGAATAAACGTATTTAACGCTACATTTGGAGTTGGTCCTGTAACGCTTTCATTCAGAAGTAGACCTAGGGTCGTTCACATAAACGGTTCCTAAATATCCACCTCATTGAATTATCACGTGAAAAAGAATCCCGAGAGACTGGCGATAAGAGTCGTAAAGTGAATTCAAAGGAATGTTTAAAATGATTTCATTATAGTGGCAGCGAGTGTGAATGACCTGATGAAAGTTTCTTAGTGCTTACGGATAGACAAGCATTCAATACCCAAGAGGCACTAGGATGGATAAAATGCATTTTGTATCTCTGTCTGACTGTTTCTTATTTATAAACAGTGTAAATATTTATGTCAAAAAGGACTGGAACTGTAAAATCATTAATGATCGATCTTGCCATTCCATATATCTAAATACGGGGGGGGGTGGGCGGTGGGGTGGGGTGGGGTGGGGGGGGGGGAACTCCTTTTGCTATACTATCGCATGAGTGTGTCATCAGTCGCGCAGGTACTCTTGACCATCCTGAGTGTTCGATCGATTTGATATAGGTTCGAACGTGTTATTTCTTTTCCTCTTCTTTTGTTCTTGTGTTGGGATTTTAAATTGTGACTCAGTTTCGTCAATATTTCTTCACTCTATCTTCAAAGCAACGTAACATGTAGTCAAATGGTTTACTATTTGTATTGCTAATTCTGACTCTTCATTCCAAGTAAGTTACGGGCAACAGGTAATCGATACTTTAAGTAAGCCAGCTCATGTGAATGGACTCTAGTTTTGAAGCTCATGATGAGTGAATGAAAGGAGATTAGTGTGTGGTCGCTGCGGGCTCGGGGTGTTGCTTGATAACATTGAAGTGGCTAATGTCAGAGGTATTTCGTATTTACTCCCGTCATGTGTTATATTATTATTATGGGATTATTTGACGAGCTATCATTAAAGTAATTGTGGGCAGTATTTGCAATAGTGAAAGGTGAAAATATATGTAAAGAAAACCTCTTTGTACTGCAAACACTTTTCTTGAGTTGTTCGACACGCAAAAGTCAATATTTGACACATGTCACAAGTGACACAAGAGTTACAATACTTGAATGAAAAGCTTTAAATGTAGTTTATTTTATATATTAAATTTTAGTTTAGTATTTTGTTGTTTTATTTCATCATTGTTCAATTATCTAAATATGCATGTGAATAAATTTCTTTTATATTACAGCAACGCAGCTATAATGTTAATAAGAAAGCAATGGACTAATTTTCTTAAAATATGGTAGCTTTAGTAGTACCTACTGAACTTTCAGGAACTGAAATTATCAAAATCCTTAATAATTTTATACTAGTCGCCAACAAGTCCGAACCCAAGCACTAAAGAGTATCTTCAGATCAGGGGTTAAGTTATTTATCACGAGTCTAAAGGCGAAGGAAAACAGGTGTCCAAACTTGCAGATGTTTGTGTAGGAAATCAACGACGCGCTAGAGAAAAGGCAACTGTTACGCGATCTGTCACGTTGGCATCTAAAAGGCATGTAGTGGGTATATTTACACCTTGTGGGGGCGTGGAGAAGATTATTTTGTAAGTGGTGTGATTTTCATTGAAATGACAGGAAACAATTATGCCAAGTGCAAAAATGCCAATAATGATGATATATGGTGGCAATATAAATCACATTATCAGCATTTGATAGTGCGTAATCAGTCCATGCAATCGTTTGCTTCGTGGGTACATTATCATTACTGATTGGCTCGAAGCACATAGAAACTGAATAAAAACTCATAAATACAGTCGGCAGTCGAAACTGCAGTCTAGATTTATTATTGATATATTTGTAGGTAATTCCAACCACTCGGCCACCACGTGTTCATTCAGTGGTATCATTTCTAAAATCTTTATTTAACGATGTAAACACGGCTGCCAAAGTTTCATAAATTACATTCACATTACTTTGATATTAAAGTTGGGCGGCGTTGAGTTCATTCATAACATTATTATATACCTATTTAGTCGGTTTTGTGTTTTTCTTTAACGATAAGGCTACAAGAGAATTTTTTGAACCCTCGTGTTTGAACCAAGCAAAATAATTGCAGGATCTAAAATTTCATGATTGAACTAATTATAACATTTAAGGTAATCCATACGATTTTATTATGATTAGGGATTACGCAACGAAAGTCCAGTCTTAGGGCACGACTGGATAAGATATTTTAATTTAGAATTATGTTATTACATGCGTCAGTAACCCGCCTGTCAGCTTGCCTTTACGGCGTGTTTACTACCTATGTGAAATATAAAAATGTATTTATATATATATATATATATATAATCAAAATCAAAATCAAAATCAAAATATTTTATTCAACATAAGGGACACAGGGAACACTTATTGAACGTCACGTTTAATATAGACTAAAGTTACCACCGTTTCCAAGAAAAAATACCTGCCAGGAGAAGAAACGGCGAAACAAACTCCCCGGTTTGCTTTTTTAACATTTGTTCCCTTTTACGTAGGGGTAGTTACATATATAAACTCTGTACAAGAGGAGCAATTCATTGCCATGCATGGCCATCATTAAAATAATCTGATGTTTTATAATAAGCCTTTTGAATTAATTTACTTTTAACGACAGCTTTAAATTCTACAAAAGGTAATTCAATTATTTTCCGAGGTAGCTTATTAAAAAAACGTATACCTTGCCCGACAAATGAGTTCCTAGTTTTGTGTAATCTAGCTGTAGGAACATGGAGTTTATCTTTGTTCCGTGTATTCACAGTATGCAAGTCGCTATTTTTCTTAAATTTTTCAATATTCTTTCTAACATATAACAAATTTTGGAATATGTATTGACATGGTACGGTCAATATGTCAATTTCCTTGAATAATTCTCTGAGAGAATATATTTCACGCCTTCCCACAAGGGACTCCAAAGTGGTAGGAAGAGGTGTATAGGTAGTACCCATACACCCACTTTCTGCCAGAGATATATTTTAGATAATATGACAGATTTATTTATTTATTTACAATTAGCACGACAACGTGGTAATTTAAAATTTAAAAAAAGTTAAAAAAAATACATATGAGTAATAATAAATAAGGTTAATATAAATATATTATCGAGAAGAAGATGGCCTTCTTTCTGCATATGCCAGACATTCATTCAAAATCACCTTCCATTCACCTGCCAGCACATCACATTCAGGAGTTACACTTGAGTCCAGGAGGGCGTTGAGTGCTGTCAGTGACCTCGGGATCGGAGACTTAGCGTGCGCCACTGTTCGGCAATATGGCACCGCGAACAGTTTGTGCTTTCTATTTCGGCAATAGTTTTTGGGCACAAAGAAGCGCGATAGTCCACTGTGTAGGTCGGACGCATCAATTTTCCCATGTAAGATTTTGCACATCGTTACTAGTTGGTCGTTAGTGCGTCTTACCTCCAAAGAATTGTAACCTTGGTGGCCCAGGAGAAAGTTAGTGGGGTACAGGTATGGATAATAGCCATACATATGCTTATAGAGGTATCGAAGAAAAACCTTTTGCACCTTCTCCAGTAACAACGCATACTTGCTCTCGTGCGGATGCCATACACACGAGCTAGTCTCAAGTTTACAGCGAACTAAAGCACCAACAATAAGCTTTACCACGTGTCCGCCGCTGAAGTCACGGGAATTCCTCAAGACAAAGCCAAGACGCCTGAAAGATTCTTTGGCGAGCAAGGCGATATGGTCATGGAACGTTAGTTTAGTTAATTTAGAACGTTAATAAAATAAAGATAGCGAGTCCATCGCCGTTACTCAAGCACGACTATGCATACGCCTTTGGATTTCTTCTAAAACGTATGCAGGTTTCCTCTCGATCTTTTTCTACATCTTTAATCTCGTGGTGTGACTAATCACTATACGTACAGCTAAGCGTAAGCTATTAGATATACAGTGACAGAAAAACTCATTCATACAATCGGGATTCAAACATGCAATATTTTGTTGCAGGCAAGTTCTCGCAGGCTCGACCTCTCGACCAAAGAAAAAGAAAAAGAATTATAATCTCAACACAGTAATAAATCAGAAAAAAAATCAGACTAACGCAGAAATATTGTATGTTCATTCATAATTCACCTCCATTTGATTTCAGTGTTGCTAAAAACTTCGTGTTCGGTTCCTACAGTGCATATTCTTTCAAAGATATTCATTCAATTTATGATCCGTAAGAATGCCATAAATTCATGCGCCCACTCAGCTGGAAAAGTGCTCACCACATAAAAGACCCAGGTAGGGTTGATTTCTTACACTGGGTTTACCGTCACTCAATAAGCAAGTGCTGAGAAGGACGCCGAAATAAATCTATTTTAAGACGAGCCGTAAATCTAAACTTTCAACCTTCCTCCGGAAAAAAGTTAAGGGTATTAAACTTTTTTTTTACTAAAGATTGTATGAAATACGTTTGTTTCGATGTCCATTGATGAAAATAAGCACAGCCCCAAGTTCAATGATAAGTAACGTTCCGTTAGTTGGACGCAGACTTTCGTGAAAGCTCGACGCGTCTCGCGGGCGGCTCGGCTAACATTATAGCGAAAGAAAGTTTTAACAAATTATTGTGTAGGAAGTGAAGTGCTATTTAGTGGATTTACTTACACACCATTATATTTTTATTTTATTTTAAAAGTAGATTTTGATTGGGAATACTTGGAGGTAATTTACTGTTGAGAAAAATAAATTTTATTATTATGTATTTCTAATTATCTTTGATAGTAAACATTTTATATAACATCATATGTTTAATCCTATGATTATGACGTGTGTACTCTCATACTTACCAACCACACAACAAATATAAATGCACGTATGAATTAGGTGTACCAAAGTATATTTACTTGTACAGAATATTTGCTTGTATTTCTATGAACTTTGCTATCTTTAGAAGCCGTTTTATTATACACAGTTTTCATAACGAGATTTTTTTAACAAAAAAGACAGAGCTGTAATTAATAATTGCAACAAAGATAAATTTAGGTCCATACATTTTAATTTTTAGTTACGGAACTTCGTAAAGCTCGTGATGTAAGCAAACACTGTATTTATGTTGTCGGGAACTCAGCGGCAGTAGTGGATTTACCACGCTTGTTACACATATATTACATACAAGCTTTGTTTAATTGTTAGTACTTATTCGTTTGTCAAAATAGATACGAAAGAAAAAAGGCCCCAAATTAGCAGACTCAACCTACTCAGCCTGGTAGTAAATCCGATAATACTCCATGATACACCCGCCGGCGCTGGTACCTTCAGCCTTGCACGAGACTACATAAACCATCACAATTTAATTGCGATAGAATAATTGCCAGTAATAAATAACACAAGATAGTTTACTTTATAACGACTTAGCAAACCTTGAAATGCATTTCAAGGTTGCAAATCCAATAAATAACGTTAGCTCTTTCAGTTTTATTGTATCTCAAATGACAGTGATATACTACATACTGTTACATCCCTACCCTATACTACTATAATCTTCACGACTTGCCACAAGGGTTCGGGAAGGTGTAGGGGTGTAACAATACCCATTTTTCGGAGTATTCAGATACCAACGTGACAGATGGCGAGTCCATCGCCGTTTCACGAGCATATCTTCTTAAACTTATGCAGGTTTCCTGTTGATATTTTTGTTCAAAATCCGTAAGGCTAGTATGTGACTCTTATCTTAAGAAAAACTTATTGCTATACCAATAAGTTGATAACCAATTAGTCTTGCACACTTGGCTTTCAGGCTCAAACTACTCGGCCACCACGACGTTATAAAAAAAAAGGTAACTTCAGGATGTTTTAACTGACTTTCGTCACATCATTAACTTTAACGCCGAGACGGTTGGTGAAGCATTGGTTTTGACGACTGAAAGGGCATTTAGCTGTTCGGATCCACAAGGTTATCAAGAAGCTGATCACTACGATTCCTTTATTTCTACATTTATTGATTCTTTTTTAGGGTTCCGTAGTAAACTACGAACCCTTAAAGTTTCGCCATATCCGTCTGTCTGTCCGTCCGCGGGCTAGCTCGGCACCTAAAATATATCTCTGGCGGAAAGTGGGTGTATGGGTATTACCTATACACCTCTGCCTACCCCTTCGGGGACCCTTGGAAAGGCGTGAGGATATTAATTAATATAAATTAAGCTCCCAAAAGTGCATATTAGTAGTATTAATTACATATTATCTAACAAGTAGGCCAATTTATATATCCAACCAATTTATCTGAAGCCTTCTTATCACACAGCATCCGACTGAAAGCTACGCCTACGCTTATCTGTATACCTACTTTAGTGACGTTGTTCCTTACCGATCTTACTAATATTATTAATGCGAAAATTTGTGACAATGTTCGTTTTTCTTTCACGCAAAATCTGCTGCACGGAATTGGATAAAATTAGTCCCAAAGGTAGGATATTGGCGAGATTAACACACTCTTTTTATTAGATGTTGTTGATCGTGTCTATTCTGAAATGTTGGGCACTTTCAGTGACTTTAAGTGGAAGAATGTTCTTCCACTTGTTTCTGTCCACAGTGGTCTTGGTCCGAACCAGATTAACACATACATTTATGATGTTAAAAGAAACCAGAAAAAATATCTTCTAATGAAAGCCAATTTTATTCGGCTGAAACCGCAGAGCCGTGGTGGCCGAGTGGTTCGAGCAGTTGCCTGCGACGCAAAGGTCGCAAGTTCGAATCCCGACTGTACCAATGAGTTTTTCTGAACTTAAGTACAGTGATTAGTCACACCACGAGCTGAACGGTGAAGGAAAACATCGAGAGGAAACCTGCATACGTCTGAGAAGAATTCAAAGGCGTATGTATAGTCGTGCTTGAGTAACGGCGATGGACTCGCCATCTGTCACGTTGGCACCCTAATATACCTCTGGCGGAAAGTGGGTGTGTGGGTATTACCTATACACCTCTGCCTACCCCTTCGGGGACCCTTGTGGGAAGGCGTGAGGATATATTATTATTATTATATAGAAACCGCAGAGCCAGGTAAGTTATTTGATAACTTATAGCTTGTACATGCGTACACATCTGCCTACCCCTTCGGGGACCCTTATGGGAAGGGGTGAGGATATATATATTCAATTTTTTTTTAGAAAACAAGTTTGGAAATCCTAGGCTTTCAGTCACGGGAATATAAACACACATGAGACAGTGTGACGTCAGTCTGTGTAATCTTCAATATTGTTGTTGCTGACATTCCAGTAATACAGAAAAAGTTACATGGAATTTTATCACTTTTATCCAAATGTTTATCTAAGTAATACAGATTCTCTCTATTATATCTTGAAAGTGGAGTATAATGCGTCATGGAATCAGGATTAAGCGAAGCAAAGAAAAGTCATTTGCCCAAAATTGAATCCGTTATACAACGGTTTTTTTTTTTGCGTTAAAACAGAATTTTGCCTTTCGAAATGTTAAAACTTTTTTGTATTCACCATACGCTTAAATCAACTGAGGCATTATACAGTACTTGTAATTTGAAGTTTTTTTATATTTTTATATCTTCACACCTGCCCATTAGGTTCCCCGAAGGGGTAGGCAGAGGCGTGTGGGTAGTACACCCATTTTTCGCCTGAGATATAGTTTAGGTGCCAACGTGCTCAAGCATGAATTTACACACGTCTTTGAATTTGTATTTAAATTGGTTCTCATGCGTATGCAGGTTTCCTCTCAATGTTTTCCTGCACCGTAATGCTTGTGGTGTATTAATCACTGTATTTAAGTTCAGCACGTGGAATTCTATTTAATTAAAAAATAAATTAACAGCTGTCACACACAGGCAAAATCGTTCGAATCTGTTTTCCCCGCCATGACGTCATTCGAGATGCCATGACAGTGTTCACGTTTTGGAGACAAGTTTGAATTCTAATTTGAAAACTCAAACTACAAAATGTAAAATGTACAATTCATAAAACAAAATATACATCTATTGGCCATTATACATATTAGGATGTCGTAATAACCAGTTTTTAAATTGTTAACAACTAGCCCATTCCTCAACAAGAGTGTGAAAAGATTCTTGCTGCGTCGGCAACGCGCGAGTCTTAATAGATATTGCAAGCGATCATAGGCGGGCCGCGACTTTGTTTGCCGACCGAGTGGTTTAAAAAAACAATAATAAAAATTTGTTGGACGTGTAAAACAAACTAACGCATATTTTTCTGGCAAATCCAACACCTGTCTAATCAATCTCTCTCTGTGATTAAGTTCATCCAATTCTGTTCAGCCGTTCTGGCGTGATTGAGTATCGAACATCCTTACAGACTTTAACATCTATAATATAAGAGGAATATATAGGTACTAGTAACTACTTACTTACTATTAAAAAGAAGAAAAAAAAAAAATATATAATAACTAAAAAATATTCTTAAAAGGAGTCCCCTTAGGCAGGGTTCCGAAGATACTGGCAGCGTTCCCCCTTTGAATAGCTAGGCTAATTCTTTGTCCGAGGTAGCTGCCAGCTCTTCGGTCTCCTGTGATGTCGACCAACCATTTTGCTATTTCTTTAAATAGCTTTGTGGCACTAGGACCCCACGGACCAAGGGTCTCGACACCGAATGGGACAAAATTATATTCGGAGCCTAGACCCCTGTATTTGAATACTTTAGCTTTTTCAGCCGCTTCACAGGCCGCACCAACTTTTTTGTTATAGTTTATTCTCAGTCTACAAGAATCATAAATTGACATTTGACACGACACTTTGAATTATCCGCATGAAGGGGTCATGCGTATAATTTAAATTTCACTACTCAAAAGATTAAATCGCTATACTTAGTGAACTGATTTGTATATCCTCACGCCTTCCATCGAGAGACACCATAACACATACTACTGTTCACCGGAGTCATATATTTTACTCTCTCAATATTTTATAGCCGTGGTGGTTGAATGGTTCGAGCAGTTGAATGGTTCGAGCAGTTGCCTGCGACACAAAGATCGCAAGTTCGAATCCCGTCTGTACCAATGAGTTTTTCTGAACTTAAGTACAGTGATTAGACACACCACAAAACATCGAAAGGAAACCTGCATACGTCTGAGAAGCAATTCAAATGCCTATGTATAGTCGTGCTTGAGTAACGGCGACGGACTCGCCATCTGTCACGTTGGCACCTAATATATATCTGGCGGAAAGTGGGTGTGTGGGTTGTACCTATACACCTCTGCCTACCCCTTTGGGGACCTTTGTGGGAAGGCGTGAGGGTATATTATACAATATTTTATGTTTAATTTACATACGTCTTTCACATTTGAAATACATCTTTTCAAAATTCAAAAGATAAGATATATTTCAACGAAAAATATTCTTAGGTCATGTCATCGTAATCTAGAACCGAAATAGGTTTGCGGGGTTAAGCCTATTTTGTAAAAGCTCTATGGATAAATAAATTAAAGGCTGTTAGATTCTCTTGATTTTCAATGTTATTTTTAAAGTGAATTTTTAAAGCCACTTTTCTTTCGTCTACGTTCATTGTATGCAAAATAGAATTCTGAAAACCTTTCAGACCGCGTATATATTGTTAGTGCATGTTATAAATAAATAAAATGGATCAACAATTCCATACAAATTGACATAGACTCAAATTAATCAAAGCTTGTGTTATGGTAATAGGACAACGTTATATTTACTTATATAGGTAGACAACCAAGACTAAGGTACAAATACTCGTGTTCATCACATGCCCTAAGCGGGAATCGAACCGGCGACCTCAACTTTCGCAGTCAGAGGCTCTAGCCGTCGGAAATTCGGCCATTAGAAAGTAACATCTTTACTAAGTCACATAAGCTATATTACAGGAAAGATTTGATTTATGGTTTATATTAATGTAAAAAAAAAATACGATCAATGAAATAAAATTATACGCGGGTGAAGCCGCGGGGCACAGTTAGTAATACAATTATTAGAAAGCTTTCAGTTCAGGTTGTGTCGGCAACGCGCGATACATATATGAACATACGTATAGCTTTAACCGCTTGCCATCAGGCGGACAGCATGGGTATTTGCCAATTTACTGCTATAAAAAGCAGCTTAATTCGAAAGATTTTTTTATAAAGTTAACAGCAACGTCCACATCTTAGGTTCAAACTTAGGCTTTACGGTGAAGGAAAAAGCTGAGAAGACAGCTTCTAGGATATTAACGATAAAAAAAAAGAAAATGATCAAAATTTAGTTTTTTTTTATTTTATACCACTTGGGTGGCAAACAAGCATGCGGCCCGCCTGATGGTAAGCGGTTGCAACACCAGGGGTATTACCGGCTCACATCGGCCGAGCGGCCGACCCGCATGTGAGCCGAGTCTGAGCATTGGTGATACACCTATTTTTGGTTTGGCAACTAAATGTATATGTATATCCGGTGAGAAGTGGGTGTTATTTTAACTCTGCCTACACTTTCGGTGACCCCAGTGCGAGGACGTTAGGAGATTGAGTAACATGATGCAAACGATGTTACAAAAGTATTCCTTATTGACGTTCAGTATCCGAAATACTGTACAATTTATTCGAGAGAGCCTATTCATTTAGTTCACGAATCATAATTTCCCTCTTTAGCGGAGCGCCAAACATTTCAATCTGTCAATGTCGCAATGTAATACAAATTGTTGAAAAGTTTAAATTCAATTTCGTTGGTTGGACATTGTAAATATTTGCAATAGCAATATAAATGAGTCCGAGGAAGTAATGTAGAAAAATGCGAACTTTGAATTCTGGCCGCCTGTAGAATAATGTATGGCTGTTTTGGCTCTGAGGAAAATGGTGGGCTTTTTCCGTGTTTAAACAATCATTGGTTCTATCCCTGCCCACATTGTATATTTTTGTGTGATGAATATATAATATAATAACTAGTTGTGCCCGCAGTTTTACCCGCTAACACTTTAATTTCATTGATCGTTGTTTAAAAGAAAAAAATTCCTATCATATGTTACTCGGTCAAGATGTAGCATTCTAATGGTAAAAAAAAATTAAATCGGTAGAGTAGTTTTTGTATAAAATCGTATTTTTAAAAATCGAAAAAATAAATAAAAGCATAAAAGGACGCTTCCCATCGGGTGGGCCGTATGCTTGTTTGCTACTCTTGGTGTAAAAGATAGATATTGTGGTTAACAAAGAGAAACAATGATAATCTTAGCTGAATATATGGTCATATGGTGATTCTTTATAGCCCTTAAAATACGACCGATTGGTTTTGTCATTAGTACAGATATAGCCCAGGAGCGACGGCAGGGTGACAACCCGTCGCCGAAAGTAAAGTTCTTGAAAAGTTTGCGATCGACAAAGTTCGTCACTTATGACAGTCTTCGAGGTACCAAGACAATCATACAGTCCGCCCGACTCATATATACATGTATGCCAACTTCGCAATCACTGTTCTTTGGGTGTTCAATCAGTATTCAGCATACAACTAGCCTAGCTCTAGCGGTTTCCCTCGTGTAAAATTGGCCAATATTACACAAAAAGGGTTCTGCTCTAACGTTGGCATTCGTATTTTATTTAAAATATTCCACGTTCCAACTACCTGGATCAAATAGATCGGACTCTGAAGGACGGGAACGTTAAGAGCACTCGGAACCGACGAACATGTATGAAGAGACTGATGAATGTGGACGAAGCGAAAGAGGTATGTAAGTCTAGAGAGAACTGGCGCTCTATACACTCTGCCTACCCCGTTAGGGACTCGGCGTGATGATATGTATGTATATTCCATGTATGAATCCAGCTATTAAACTTTGTTTGTCCAATTTCGTACAAATCCATTTACCAGCTTTTTTACGTGATTGAGTAACATACACATAAAACACAGTTTTGTTGGACATGCTTACATCTAAGCAATAGAATTTTATGATCCTAAAAAGTTTTGTGTTCTCGGTAAAATATCTTCAGGAGTTCCTCAGGGCTCGCATTTGGGTCCTCTCCTTTACATGTTGTTTGTAAAAAAAAAACATCTTGTGGAAGGAGTAGAACTCTATCCTGGAGATATTTTTCTCTTTCACATTCATCAGTCTCTTCATACACTTTCACATTTATAATATTTCAGATTAAGTACAACGTTAACCGCGGCCATTCATAATATGTTAATAGCGATAATAATGGTAAAACGGCTCCCGCTATTGAAACCATTAAATCAACTATAAGATTAGATCAAGCAAGTAAATCTGTTGGTATTTGGTATTTATTTGAGGCAAGCATGCTACATTCCTAGATCTAAATCGGTCCGTTAGGTATAATTCTTTCACCGTGGATATGCCAGCGTTACATAAACAGCATGAAATAGTTTTATTGGATCATTGCTGAGCATGTCGGCATATCAGATGTTGGGAAGAGTTCACATGAATTATAGTAATAGCAGTTAATAAAGTAAGGGTAAAATATACACTTGGAAGTTGTAGTAGCAGTGGTGGCCGAGTGATTATACGAATCGAATTCGAATCCCAACTATACCAACATTCTTTTTCTGAGCTTATGTAGAGTGATTAATCGCACCATGAGCTTTCCAGTTAAGAAATTGAGAAGTAGCCTACGTAAGTTTGAGACGAAGAAACGGCGATGGACTCGCTAGCTGTCGCGTTGGCATCTAAATTTAACTGTGGCATAAAAGGCTGTGTACCTTCCCCTTGTAGGGAAAGCGTGAAGATATGATGAAGAATTTCATAAATTTTAGTTAAATATAGAGCCGTGGTGGCCGAGTGGTTCGAGCAGTTGCCTGCGACGCAAAGGTCGCAAGTTCGAATCCCGACTGTACCAATGAGTTTTTCTGAACTTAAGTGAAGTGATTAGTCACACCACGAGCTTTACGGTGAAGGAAAACATCGAGAGATCGAGAGATCGTGCTTGAGTAACGGCGATGGACTCGCCATCTGTCACGTTGGCACCTAATATACCTCCGGCGGAAAGTGGGCGTGTGGGTATTACCTATACACCTCTGCCTATCCCTTCGCGGACCGTTGTGGGAAGGCGTGAGGATATATTATTATATTATAAATATAAAGTCGGCTGCACCTCCCAGGTATACGTATGGGAAGGTGTGGTAATAAGATAAATCTTTATATTATAAAGTTTGTAATAAACTTCCTCATCCTACTACGTCCATTAGTGTGTCTGTATTGTTCCGCACTCCCACTGTGAGTCGTAAAATGAAACTTTTGGGTTACTTCTATGGCACTTTTTGCGTATGACATATATCAATAGCAGTATGATAAATACAAGTTAAACCTACAATACAAGTTAAAATAAATAAAAGTATGCAAGTTGGAATACCAACTGTATGGAACAGTTGGAATTGTTGGTTGGCAGTTGGCATTGAGTGAAAAGAAAGCACCGAGAGAAAACTTACATGTTGATACATGAGAATAGGACGCCAGTTCTCTCTAGACTTGTATACCTCTTTCGCTTCGTCCATAGTATATATGTGTTCTGTCAAATAGGTATGTAAATCTAGAGAGAACTGGCGCTCTACTCTTTATGCCTACAACATGATGATATTAATAATAATAATAGTTTTGAATTAATGAATGAATGAGTGAATGTATTATGTATGAATATTTTTATTCAAATGAGGTAAATATTCATCTATTTTTCAAACCGACGAGCATGTATGAAGCGACTGATGAATGTGGACGAAGCGAAAGAGGTACGTAAGTCTAGAGAGAACTGGCGCTCTATACTCTCTACCCTAGGGACTCGGTGTGATGATATGATGATGATTTATTTACTTTACGAGCCACAAGTACATGAGTAATCAATTTCAAGATTCCACATCCGCTATGTATCC
This sequence comes from Drepana arcuata, assembly GCA_016069955.1. Classification (NCBI taxonomy): domain Eukaryota; kingdom Metazoa; phylum Arthropoda; class Insecta; order Lepidoptera; family Drepanidae; genus Drepana; species Drepana arcuata. The sequence continues at coordinate 25,720 of JACCPG010007596.1, forward strand.
TTAAACTCACCCTAAAGTTAACTTTGTGTAGATATAGGGTCGAAGATATACTAGTTGTTATAGATCTATCCAATCATAACTAAAGGGGATGTTTCGATGACTGAGGGATGATATTAAACAAGGGAAGTTCGTAAATTCACACACACACCACGTGAACACCACTATGTAGTGTGCGTTTATCATGCTTGATGTTACGGCTCCACTCTACGAACTATGATCTATATTATATTCGAACTTCCTATCACACGAGTTTCCAACATCAAAAAAGTTCACACCGAGCAATCTCTAAGCTTTGTACAAGTAGGTTTAATGTTCACGTCTCAAAGCAAGAGGTAAGACTGGTGCTCACTATACCCTCACGCCTTCCCACAAGGGTCCACGAAGGGGTAGGGGTGTGGGAAGCCGTGAGGAATATATTATAGTACACAGTAACAGGTCATGCAATGTTTTTAAATAGGAATAGTCGTTTTGAGATTAGTGCGTACTTACAGATAAAAACCCATCCAAACATCTATATCATATTCTTTATCTTAATATTGGTATGATATTTATCTTAAATTTTTGGACACAGCCAGCTAGCTGAATGAAATTTAATTTCTTTCTTATGCCTGACCTTTTTCCCATTTTTAATTGGGGTCGGCCCTCCGTATCATGCGTCTCCAGGCAGCCCGGTCTTGGGTCATCTCTTTGTTGACTTGGGTATCTCTAAGGTTCTTATTTACTACGGACACCCATGTGATTCGGGGTCTTCCTCGTCCTCGGGGCTTTGTTTCGATATCCATGTCTAGCACTTTTCTGGTCATATGGTCGGATGGTCGCCTCATAACATGTCCGTACCACCGCAGACGGCTCTCTTGTAGTTTGTCTAGGATAGGTCTCACTCTGAAGGTACCTCTTATGTGTATGTTTTTGGCATGGTCCATCCTAGTTACACCACCCGCCCACCTGAGCATCTTCATCTCTGCGCAGTGTAATTGATTTTCATGTTGCTTTTTGAGTGGCCAGCATTCGGCCCCATATGTCATGGCCGGTCGCACGGCTGCTTTGTATACTCGTCCCTTTATGCGCACGGGCATTCGGGTGTCGCATAACACGCCGGAAAGCTCTCTCCATTTCAACCACCCGGTATTTATGCGATGGGTGACATCGCATAAATGAATGAAATTTAATTATTCTGAATATTTGTTGACTAATTTACAACATAAAATAGGCATTAATTTATTCTCTTTCAAGTTGTAACTTAGTCTGGATGAGACACACATGCCCGAGGGAGGGAATATAAACATGGAAATTAAGTTACTCACAAACTCGCTCCTTCGCATTTATAATACTTAAGCGGACGTATCTGATGACTTTTACATTGAATAACACTTATTTTCTTCCTACATATTTTGCTAGTATAATTTGCTACCGCCTAAGTCTTCCCAGTCCTATATCGACATTACACAAATGATTTGCTACGTACAAACAGAAACAATGAAACTAAAGTGTGATCTGAGTGGAAATGGTGATTAAGTGTAATAATAATAAAAAAATAAAAAACTAACAATTGGTTTTAAGTTGTGTCTATTCTTATAAACAATCATATTCTTTTTATAAAAAAAAATTTTAATGACATTTCAAACGTCAAATTTTTTTTTCGATTTGTGTTCTGAATTCAAAACTAACACCCATTACCACCATGCCTGGACATCAGTAACTTGATTTCGCCGGTTTCGGGTTAGCTGTGTGTAGTTGGCAAGATGCCACTAAGGAACTTTTCATCATTTCACATCGGTTGGAACGGGTCCAAGGTGGTGGAGATCCCGCCCTTGGACTTGAACGTGTTCTACCAGCCGGACGTGGCCATCATAGTGCTCTACGTGGCTGTGCTCACCGCGTCTCTGTCGGCTAATACCTTGCTGATCTTCATTGTCATCAAGTTCCAATATATGAGAAGGTGAGTTGACATTTCATATGGATTTACAAATTACCTAAATCAAAAGTGTGTGCAAGAAGAGGCAGAGGAAGACCACGTTCCAACTACCTGGATCAAATCGATCGGGCGCTCAAGGACGGGAACGTCAAGAGTACTCGAAACAGACGAGCATTTATGAAGAGACTGATGAATGTTATATTTAAGACTGACTATTACATTGACGCATACATAATTATTATTGATCGCATAAAAAGCAAAATAATGTATGACACCGACACTATTTGATTCGAGCTGCTAAGCCATTAAAATGTTCAAGTTGTAAGCTAAGGGTCTATACTATATTGACCTTACACGGTAAGTAAAGTTTATGGAGTTATCAGCTCAATGGTTTAGTTTCAAAAGGGGCAAATTCCTTAAGCAATTCTTAAGAAATTTTAAACTGACCTAGATTTTAGTACTCGGACCGTACGTAAATCGTTTGAAATGTTCAGTGAATGTAAACACTGAGTGAAAGGCTCACGAGCGAGTTAAGTCAACATAGCTGTTGTAACGTGTCTACTTTCAAATAAATTAAAGCAATTAACGAAGTTTTCAAACTTGGAAATTAATCGGCGCCCGTCATAAACAGCATTTCGGTATAGTTTAATCGGATTTACGATTTTTTTTATTGTGATTATTATTTTTTATACCACTAAGGTGGCAAACGAACATGGTAAGCGGTTACCGCTGCCTATGGACGCTTGCAACACCAGGCTTAAAATAAATCAGACTATATTTATATGATTTGTTTCAGAAACGGATTCTACATAATGGTATCTTCACGTCTTCTCACAAATGTCTCCTATATTTTAGGTGACAGGTGGCGAGTCCATCGCCATTGAATTTCTTTTCATAGGCATATGGATAGTCGTGAAATCGCAAATTTTTTCCTTCACCGTAAAGCTCGTGGTGTGGTTAATCTCTGTACTAAGTTCAGAAAACCTCACTCATCATAAAGTCGGGATTCGAATTTGCAATCTTTCTTTTACAGGCAACCTCTCGAACCACTCGGCCATCTCGGCACCATTTCGTTATGTATATTAAAAATAAAGAACAATGTTTCTATGTTTATCCTATATGTGTTCCGAAATCATTGATCAGATTGTGATGAAACTTTGCTAGGGCTCTTGAGTACGCGAAGACTTTTGGCCTAAAAGAAAAAGGTAGTTGAGGAATAAAAAAATACATATAATTCAGATATCTGGAAGTCCAGATGGGCTTATGATATATATAAATTTTGAAAGACAGTTTTACGTGAAACACTATAATCCTCACTCAATTTCCACATTGACAATACTAGTAGGATGATAATGGAATTCATTATAACGTTGGAAACAAATATTAGAATACTTAAAATTCCTGGTACGAGAAACTGTGTTGAATACAATACACGAGTTCCTTTGTACACGTTGTCCATTAGAAAGCCTTTATTGTACGTACAGTACAGTTCTATTTCAAAGGTCATATCGCCTTGACGTTTGTCCATATGACGATATTGCCCATCGATCGTAAACGCTCAAGCGATTTATTGATAAAACGATATTGTGGGACGGTCGGGTCAATTTATTGCGTTTCTATTTATGTTCGTAAGGATGGTCTTACGGAACTTTCTTATGGAACATACTAGTCATAGGTATTGTAATCCCTTCATACACAGACGACAAATTAATTACTTATCCCTAAGCTATGCGGATTATTAATTAAATCATACGATTGAATTCACACTGTTAATTGAAAGTACTCTTGACGTTCTCGTCCTTGAGTGTCCGATCGATTTGATTTAGGTAGTTGTAACGTGGGCTTCCTCACTTTCGCTTTGTCTATTTCGTCAATCTTCCTTCAATCGTCCTTTCTATATGTTCAAACCAACGTAACATAAGGCGCGGCGATCGCCGTTTCAATGAAAATTAGACACACGTCTTAAAATTCCATCTTAAACGTTCGCAGGTTTCGTGTCTATTTTTTCCATCACCATAAAAATCCTGGTGACTAATCACTGTAGTTAAGACCAGCAAAACTCCCTGGTACAATCGAAATTCACACTTGCAATGTTTGAGTTGCCGGTGACTGGTTGAATTACTTTAATTTAGACATTTTAGAGCTGAGCTCGTGTCAGCGTCTCTTATGCAATTCCTTCCATTTGCCTCCATCTAGCAATTTTTATTTTGCTATACTTAATGACAGTGACCTTTAGTTTGAACTGACTCACGTATCTTAATCTTAGTCTCTCTTTTCTCTTTCTCTCTACCTTTCCTTCTAAGATGATTAAATGTCATGTCGTATAACGACGTCTATCTTCTTTTATTTTCATGTACTGTCTATAGCGCATAGCGTAGGGCATAACGGGTTTCCCGTTCGAATTTGGAGCTGCCCGACTGGGGCAGGACCTCCACCTTATAGAAGTCCGTAGCCAAATAACACAATTTATTGTGTTGTGTTCCTACGCGGTGAATAAGGTTTCCAGTAATGAGCTCCTTGGGGAGGGGGGAGGATTGTTACATTGTGTTGGAAGCAGAGGGTTTAAACCTTATGCTGCCAACACACTATAACTCTCCGAACACAGAGTGGCAACTCGCAAGTGATACTTCGGTATCGTGGGCGTAAATAGGCTACGGTAACGGTTTCCCATCAGGTGGGCCGTATGCTTGTTTGCCACTCTTGTTGTATAAAAAAAAAAACTAGCGTCTTTATTGAATTCTTTACTTTAGCAGCCGATCTCTTTAGTCAAATGATGAATGTTCACAGACAAAGCAAAATAGCGAACTAAAAGAATCAATCAAATTAACACATGGTCGAACTCACAGCTGAACTATGTAAGCGCTTATTGACGGAAAGTAAGAGGTCTCGTAATTTTCCTACACAGGGATTGATGACTGTGGGAGCGGCGCCAAGCTCCGGAATGGACACATCATGAAAACAAGAAAAAGTTTGTGTACAGTTAAACGCCGCCGTCAATATCCCTTAGACTCATAAATAAGCGATATTACACCTTACATTACAGTAAACTGAAGAGTTTACTGTAAGGTAAGTGTTTAAAGCGTATATAATGAGGAAACCGATTGATGTAAAGTTTTCAAGATAAAGTGAAGACACTTTTACTGGGTTGGCATCGTGGGAGTTTTACTCCTCATGGTAAAAGCTGCGGTAACTACTTGCAATCAAGCGATTTTCTGGTGTTAAAAACATATCGTGTTATTTTGTTGAGGAATACGAGAAGTATTTCATATATGAAGTGACTGATGAATCTTGATAAAGCGAAAGAGTTTCTTAATCTGTTAAATTCTTAAATCTAGAGAAAACTTGTACTCTACTATCTCAGCCCACTCCCAGTTAACAGCCTGTGTTCTGTTCTTCTCTCCAATTTCTGTTCTCTTCATAAACTTTCACATTTAAATATGAAAATAGCATTGTCACTGTTTCCATGAAAAATTTCTCGTATAAGAAAGGGTGAAACCAAGTCATTTTTTAACATTAGTTTCGGAGGACTTACTCTCAACGATTTTTCCGAGACAGGAAAGTACTTCAATAATGCCAAGCTTTCCTTACAAAAATCGTTATAAAAGTTAATTATTAGAAAATGACACTTCTGCGGAACAATGGAATGGACCTTATTTTCTTTAGTAGAGTTTATAATGAGATAATCTTCTGAGAGAAAGAATATAACCCTTGCGAAAGGTGGTTGGGCACTACCCCTTTGGGGACCCTTATGGGAAGGAGTAGATAGAGAAGAAGGAGTATTATAATCTTCATGTTTAAATATAATTTTTTTTTATTTTATATACACCCTAAGGTTTATACCCTAAGTGATAAGTCCTACGTAATTTCGTGACCTAAATTTTATATTTAACAATTTCTGCCAGAGATAAAATGTCTTTAAAATCTTATCCCAGCGTGCGCACCGAATCTAAACACAATACTTTTGTCTGGTCTGTAATTACAGGCTTTGTCTTCCACACGGGCTGTAATGCCAGATTCCAGAAAAGATTGAAAAAATAATAAAACATTTGTGAGTTATTAGATCTTCGTACATTTAAAAACTTAGGGACTCACTTTTTGCTTGTTCTCTGAAGGCTATTTGGTTGACCCCTAAACTAAATATAAAGTCCGGTATCAGAGCCTAGACCTCATAAATTATTCTCATTTCCATATAAAGCGTAAATTTTAGATTGCGTTTGGGTCCATTGGAATCTTAACTTTAGCATATAGTACTTACAAACCAGCAATAATTTCCAACCAAATTCTGTTGAGACTCCACATAGGGGATTATGTGTAGTTCTTCCAACTTTACGAAGTGGATTGTTCTATAGAATTTAGTTATCCACCAAACAAGTTTTAGGTAATTCAATTAATATTGTTCCGAGGGCATAAGTGTTTGAGATAGTTACTGACGAGATATACGATATCGATATTGAGCTATAGAATTATACTACAGTACTGAATCGGGAGTAGCTACAGAGTACATTCTCCTTATTGAAATAAGTTAATACATACAAATCATCACACCATGTCCCTCTAGGGGTAGGCAGACTGCCATTCTCTACTTTCTTAAGCTTATAGGATCATCATTATCAACCATACCTCGAAGTGAAGGAACATCGAGGGAAAACCTGCAGATGTTTCAAACTGGCACACTACACTGGTTGAAGTGGATTTATTTTATCGTTCCAGCGAATGAGGTATATAAGAGCTGGTTATGTGGAAATTCCGTGCAAAAAGATAACAAAACGATGCATGGTATTAATACCAAACGATACGATATCATAATATTGCCTTCAGATAAGTGCCCCATCCGCATACCTTTTCCTTTTCCCGTATATATATATATATACAGGAAAAGGAAAAGGTTAATATAAAAAAAGGATAAAGGTTTATATAATGGTTAACGAAAAAGAGGATTATTTTTCATAAAAACCGTCCTTGTCAATATTAAAGGGTTAATGCTTTAGTTGCGTTCAGAAATAATTCGTCTTATATTGGTGGGTCAAAAGGCTTCGAGGTTTTGCAAACATTTGAGCAATAAATATCATCTACAAATAAATATCAACATAATAATATACCGCTAGATACATTACATGTTTTTGAATAGTTAAATTATTCATTTTAGGCTATTGTGGCCCTGCCTGTCACCAGCTCGATTCCCAACCACTATCATTTGTGTGATAAACCGAGTTATTTGATGTAATTTTATTTGTCTCAGTATAAAAAATACATACTTTGGGATAATTCAATAGAAATAGACTACATAGCGTATTTATATAGATATGTACCTACATACATAGGAGAAGGTAGAATTATTTGCGTTCATCACAGAAATTTGCCACCAGCGGGAGTTGAACCCGCAGCCTCAAGCTTCGCAGCCAAAAGCTCTGACCACTAAACCAGACGACTGTATACCGACGTACACGGACATATAATACGTATGCTTATAAGTCGTTAATACATTTATGATAGCTGACTCCTTTGTAATGGCATTACTGTTTGTTATGTTTGATATGCCTGTTATCCACAAAATAATTGTATTATTAATGAATGATTACATTATAATTATCACAATCAACGAGTTATAATTTATTCATTCGTGTTATTATTCCGTGCTTTGTTAATATTGAAATACATTAAGCCAGACAAGCACAATTATTCTGCTCCACGAGTACCTATTAATCCGCAGAAGTTAATTTATTTTCAGAGAAAATTGCTAAAGTTAAACAAATATATAGTAAGAATATGGTAATTTGTAAATACATTCTTACTCAGAGATGAGACACCAAGCCCTTCTTATGAATATAGCCTTAACATAATTGAAAGAGGTAAGTAAGGGACTCGGCGTGATGATATGTACATATTATCGTATTTGTATCCAAATGTAAAATTTACCAACAAAAGTTACAAAAAGCCCTATGTATATTGATAAATATTTATTTGTCTTCACGTCTCCCAAAAGGGTCTCCGAAGGGGTAGGTGTGTAGTTAGTTTCTGCACACCCACTTCTCACTGAATATATATTTATAAGAGCCGTGGTGGCCGAGTGGTTCGAGCAGTTGCCTGCGACGCAAAGGTCGCAAGTTCGAATCCCGACTGTGCCAATGAGTTTTTCTGAACTTAAGTACAGTGATTAGTCACACCACGAGCTTTACGGTGAAGGAAAACATCGAGAGGAAACCTGCATACGTCTGAGAAGAAATTCAAAGGCGTATGTATAGTCGTGCTTGAGTAACGGCGATGGACTCGCCATCTGTCACGTTGGCACCTAATATACCTCTGGCGGAAAGTGGGTGTGTGGGTATTACCTATACACCTCTGCCTACCCCTTCGGGGACCCTTGTGGGAAGGCGTGAGGATATATATATATATATATATATATATATTTTAGGTGCCAACGTGACAGATGGCAGGGCCGTTATTCATGCACGACTATACCTTCACAGCCTACAGTCGACTTTTCAAACTAGCAATATTTATTTTGCAGGCAACTACACGAACAATTCGGACACCACGGTGCCTAAAGAACAGAAAAAATATATATACTATCTATTCGTTACATCAGAAGATGTAAATTTGATATTAAGATGAGATTTCGCTGTATACAATTTCATAATATCTGCTTTCCATTGCGGGTGGCGCATTGAATTTTAAATTTATAGAGCGATCAAAATTCCCCTTTTATGATGGAAATAAGACCTCGAACTTGTTTTTGTTAGATCTTCATAAGTACTAAGGTAGCATTAAAGCATGATAGTCGCATCATCATGTTCTCTCCAGTGAAAGCCTCAACGGGGAGTTTATACCACAGCCTGAGCGTACCTATAATAAAAGGTACTTTTTCTTTTTAATAAAAATAAGTTATCAAAGTAATGATAACATTTTAAAGTTTTCAGCTCTAATAATAATATAATTATTACGCAAATTTTTAGGGGCTTCCAGTAATAAACGTCAATTAGGTTACAAGCTAATGAGCTACCAAAATAGTTTAAAGAGCGTCTTGAAAGTAGTAAATGAAACTTTAGTAATTAAATTAATATTATCTCGAATTGAACGCTGTTAGCTGAGTCCCACAGTTTCTGCGAAGGAAGAAGAGTCAGAGGTCATCACTTAAAGATAGGAACGTCAAGTCTATTCAAAACGGGCGACCACGTTTAACAGATTGATGAACGTGACTGTATTTCTGGTGAGAACTGGCTTTCCACTTTCTCTGCTATCCTTTGAGGGACTCGGTGTGATGATTTGCATGTACGTAAATGTATATATATGATAACTGCTATCCTATATTAGAAGCATAATGTTATACATAAATGTATCGCCGTTTCTCAAGTACGCCTAATATATAAATATATCTTAGATTTTCTTCTGAAACGTATCTAGATTTCCTCTTGATATTGTGGTTACGTTAAGTTCAGAACAAACTCATTGGTAGAGTCGGGATAAGATATTGCAATCTTTGGTCTATAAAAGGCTATTCGAACTACTCGGTTTTCGAGGCTGTTATTTAAACAAACTCAATTATTAACATTATTTGCTGAAATATAATGAATGATGTACGGTGAAGGAAAACATCGAGAGGAAACCTGCATACATCTGAGAAGCAGTTCAAACAGGCGTATGTATAGTCGTGCTTGAGTAACGGCGGTGGACTCGCCATGTGTCACGTTGGCACCTAATATACCTTGTGGGAAGGCGTGAGGATATTATTATATAATGTATGGAGTAGCTTTCCAATTCATTTCCAGTTCTTTTCATGTTGATTTAATTCCACTAATGTACAGGTTTACGGTATTTTTATAACAATGTCTCGTGAGTTTTATTCTTCCTATCGGCTAAACGTAGTCGTAAAGCTTTCTCGAATTTGGATTAATTAGTTATTTCGCAGGTCGACTACGTAATTATGTCGAGCAAATGAACGAAAGGTTAATTAAAAAAACAAACTAGATTTACAGTACATGCCAGAGGTTTTAACAGTGATATATTAAATGTGGATGAAGCGAACGAGGTATGTAAGTCTAGAGAGAACTGGCGCTCTATACTCTCTGCCTACCCCGTTAGGGACTTGGCGTGATGATATATATGTATATATTAAATGTTTGGTCGTTTTACTTAGTTACTTATTACTGCGTAAATATAATTAAGCAAATTTGCCAAAAGTTTGAACTTATAGAAAGGATGAGTGAAGAAAGATTGACGAAACAGATATCCAACGCAAAAGTGTGTGCAAGAAGAAGCAGAGGAAGGCCACGTTCCAACTACCTAGATCATATCGATCGGACGCTCAAGGACGGGAACGTCAAGAGTACTCGAAACCGACGAGCATGAAGAGACTGATGAATGTGGACGAAGCGAAAGACGTATGCAAGTCAAGAGAGTACTGGCGCTCGATACCCTCTGTCTACCCCGTTAGGGGCTCGGCGTGATGATATGTATGTACCAAAAGTTACTCAGTAGTACGGTGTTCTGGTTCGAGTACTACTCAACGCCTGCAACACAAAAGATAAAGAAAAGTGATTAATCACACAATGAGCTTTACGGGGACGGAACACAACGTGCACTTGCATAAGTTTGCGAAGAAATTCAAAATCGCATGCATAGTCGCTTGAGTAACCGCGATTGACTCGCCTCTGTCACGTTGGCACCTAAATTGATGTCCGGCGGAAAGTGTGTGAGTAGATACACCTCCTTACTTAACTCTGAAATTGTACACAGATTCCTTTATCGAAGCCGACGAGTATGTATGAAGAGACTGATGAATGTGGACGAAGGTAAAGAGGTATGTAAGTCTAGAGATAAACGAGCGCTCTATTCTCTGCCTACCCCGTTAGGGACTCGAAGTAAGGACATGTATGTATGTATTCCTATTACTAATATTATTATTAAGTAACACTTGATAATGTCTTATCAACAAGTTTATAGGGGATAATGATGTCAACCGTCAAACAGTGGCTTTCAACCTTCACTTAGCTAAGTGTAGCTCAATGTAAGCGCATGTTTTATGCATTTGTATTGCTTCCCAAGTATTTCAGTGTTACACCAGTTAGACAAAGGTTTGATTGAACTCGGTCATGTTACGTTACTATTATTGTTATATAACGATTTTAAGAGTCAGAACGGGTTTTTCTAAGACTTGGAGTATATAGTATATTAGGGACGTCTTGTAAAAAGGTCAGGTCAAGAGTACCCTAAACCGAAGAGCATGTATGAAGAGAACAATGAAAGTGGACGAAGAGAAAGAAGTATGTAAGGATCGTAGCAAGTGGAAAGGAGTGGTCTCTGCCTACCCCTACGGGAAAGAGGCGTGGTTATGTGTATGTATGTATAGATTATGATAGTAGAAAATAATGTAATAGTAATTTACTAAATCATTCTTAAACTCATGCAGGTTTCCTCTCGATGTTTTCCTTCAAAGTAAAGCGCGTGGTATCACTAATCACTGTACTTAATTTCAGAATAACTAATTTTTAACAGTCGGGATACGAACTTACACTTATTATCTGTGACCTGTATACTCTGGTTTCTTACTTATTATGGAATTTAAAAACTCCAAATAATTATATACCACGCCTAATTCCTCTCGCCAGCAATGCCCATCAACAAGTCGGCTTTCAAATCAGAGAGCTATTAGCGTCCCGTCAGCTTGTCAACGAGATAAAATCCTTATGGCCCGGCATTCCCGACAGTCAGGAGTATTAGCATACTTTCACGTGTAAATAACTTGTAATTAATTTTAACAAAATTACAATATCTTAACGTATTAATTTTTTATCCTACAAGAGTGCTAAACAAGCATACGGCCCACCTGATGGGAAACGGCTACCGTAGCCTATTTACGCGCAGGATACCGAAGTATCATTTGCGCGCTGCTACTCTTTGTTCGGAGTGTTATAGGACTAATCCCTCTGCTGCCAACACAATGTAACAATCCTCCCCCCTCTCCAAAGAGCTCATTACTGGAAACCTTATTCTTTTTTTTTTTTTTTTTTTTTTATACTACTTGGGTGGCAAACAAGCATGCGGTCCGCCTGATGGTAAGCGGTTACCGCCGCCTATGGACGCTTGCAACACCAGGGGTATCACTCGCACGTTGCCGACCCTGCAGGAATCTTTTCACACCCTTCTTGAAGAACTCCATGCTGTACTCTCCAGGGAAAACCTCAACGGGGAGCTCATTCCACAGCCTGAGCGTTCGCGGAAGAAAACTCCTTTGGAAGCGCACAGTGCAAGACCTTTGTGGTTTCAAGGTATGGGGATGAATTCCCCGTCGATGGCGAGAGGTGCGGTGGTAGAAGGTGGAAGTGGGCATCATGTCGAACAATTCTGCTGAACACTCCCCGTTATACAAGCGGTAGAACACACACAGGGAGGCAAAGTCTCTCCTCAGACTTAGTGATTCCAAGCCGCTTGTGAGCAAAGGATCATCGACAATTCTAGCGGCGCGTTTCTGAACCGCGTCAAAAGGCCCTTATTCACCGCGTAGGAACACAACACAATAATGGGTATTAATAGGCTGCGGTAACCGTTTTCCAGCGGGTGGGCCGTATGCTTATTTGCCACTGTTGTTGTATAAAATGCCTTAGTAACGGTGCGATGGTCGCCATCTGACACGGTGGTACCAAACCTCATTGGTGGTACCTAAAATATATCTTTGGCGGAAAGTTAGGTGTGTGGGTACTACCTACACACTTCTGCCTACCTCTTCTAGGAGCCTTGTGGGAAGGCATGAATAACTTTATATAGCCATAAAGGCGGGTAAAGAAGTACATTATCTTATCTTCCTATAGAAGGTTCAAGCTAAAATGACTTTGCCATTTGTCTGCTTGTCGAATTGTAATTTAAATCATCCGGAATAGTTTCAAATCAGCCATAAATATGGTCGGTTTCGCAGAGGTGCGGCCCCCAATCCCCGCAGGGACCAAATAAGATCGAGATACGAGATCCCAAGCGTGAAATGTCAAATTGACATCAATAAATTATTTACATTTGGGCTGAATAATTTAAAGCAAATTGTCAAGTCTAAGGCGGATTGTACGGGCTTTGATAACAGTTGTGAATTGTTACCCTGAATCATGATAAAGTTGTTACATTTGAATGCTATAAGTGGGCTTAGTCAGTCATATACTGTATAGGTACTAGATGTGGCGTTAAGTACTAACTAAAATATATGAATACTTTGGGACATTTCCACACAAATTGACATAGCTTCAAATTAAACAAAGGTCGTGTAAGGTAACTAGACAACGATATAATTATGTACTTATTTATATTACATAGGACATCCAAGACTAAGGTACAAATAGTCGTGTTCATCACACAAATATCTGCCCTCCGTGAGAATCGAACCCGGGACCTTAAATTTCGCAGTCAAGAGCTGTAACCACTTGACCAGATGCCCCTCACGTTGAAGTCAGCGGGAGTACTTTTACGTTTCATTCGCATTCATCATTCTCTCCGCTCCTTATACATGCCGTTCCTATAATTGAACATTATTCGATCGATGAGTGAAAAAGATTGACGAAGCAGATATACAATGCGAATATGTTGAGGAATAGACAGAAGAAGACCGCGTTCCGATTATTTAGATCAAATAATAATAATAAATAATATATCCTCACGCCTTCCCACAAGGGTCCCCGAAGGGGTAGGCAGAGGTGTATAGGTAATACCCACACACCCACTTTCCGCCAGAGGTATATTAGGTGCCAACGTGACAGATGGCGAGAACAAATCTTTACTGTATATTATCTTCAAGTCTTCCCACACACCACTTTTAGCCGGAGATATATTTTCCTAGTACTGTACAGGTTGAAGCTATTCGATATTTCGCCTGCAACACATACATATGTAGATTGCAAGCTTGAATCCCGATTGTTCCAATGAGTTATTCTGAATTAAAATTTTAGTGATTATTCACACCACGGTTTTTGCGTAGAAGGAAACCAACGAGACGAGACTGCATTCGTTTAGTAAGAAATTCAAAGACGTATGTGTAGTCGTGCTTGAGTAACGGCGGTGGACTTGCCATCTGTCATGTTGGCAACTAAAATATATATATCTCCAGCGGAAAGTGGATGAGTGGGTACTATCTATCGCATCTGCATCTGGCTACTCCTTCGGGGATCTTGTGGGAAGGCGTGATGTTTTGTTTTTATATATATAATAATATAATATATATCCTCACGCCTTCCCACAAGGGTCCCCGAAGGGGTAGGCAGAGGTGTATAGGTAATACCCACACACCCACTTTCCGCCAGAGGTATATTAGGTGCCAACGTGACAGATGGCGGTCCATCGCCGTTACTCAGCACGACTATACATAGAATTTCTTTCAGACGTATGCAGGTTTCCTCTCGATGTTTTCCTTCACCGTAAAGCTCGTGGTGTGACTAATCACTGTACTTAAGTTCAGAAAAACTCATTGGTACAGGCGGGATTCGAACTTGCGACCTTTTAAGTTACGCTTTGAGCTATTAAAAGTTTAAAACTGTAAGAGAGCCGTTCATGATAATCTTTTTAAGTTGACTGACCAAGTTATAATTAGACTGAGAGTTGAGAGAAGTTTCGTATTATCTATCGCTCTTTTTAACAATACACGAAGACAAGTAAACTTTTATTCCTAGATAGAAAAGTCTTGCTTTATTAACGGCGATGCCCTCGCCATCTGTCACGTTGGCATCTAAAATATATATCTATCTAACACCTAAAGAGGGTAGGCACTACCATACCTGTACATATACCATACATATACCATATTTGTAGCCGAGGGTGTTACAAGATGCGGGGGGCATGACCCGACTCTAATAATTGTAGTGTGCGTGTGCACTCACATTTTCTTTATTGTAAAAGCTCGTCTATCATCTATTCTTCCATTTTAGTAAATAATAGCTAAAAATCAATATGATATCCAACGAATCCATTAGGGTTTTGAGCCAAACTACACTACTACAAACAACGATAAGAGAAAGTAAAATGTAGGTACACATGAAATATATGGATAATATTTACTCAAACTGAGTAGCTATTTGATTGAACGATGGTAAAAAAATTTTTGGGGTTCAATGTACGCGCTCGTACCCACGATACCCGAAAGTTTGTGAACCGAGTCCCTAACGGAGTAGGCAGAGAGTAGAGCGCATATTCTCTTTAGACTTAAGTACCCTTTTCGTTTCGTTCACAGTAATCACAATTAAAAGAGACACATATACTATAACACATAGAGAGTAAGTAGAGTTCTCTCTAGGCTTATAGACCTCTTCCATTTCTTCCATATTAGTCTAAAATAACGAAATATCCTGCGATGTGGATTCGACATTATGTCAATTACAATCTTACTTCTTACTAATATTATAAATGTGCGTAATGCACGACTATACATACGCCATTGAATTTCTTCTCAGACGTATGCAGGTTTCCTATCGATGTTTTCCTTCACCGTAAGGCTCGTTCTGTTTAATCACTGTACTTAAGTTCAGAAAAACTCATTCTCTACTCTCTAGGCTCGGCGTGATGTATTGTATATATTTACATATAGTAACGTATATATGAGTTAATGATTGTTAGCAAAACAGTCAAAGTTATTTATAGACAGACATTAAATACGAAACGAATGAGTGACGAAGGTGTGGCGTTAACCAAGCTTTGAAAGGCAAATGTGGAGATAATGACGAAGGTTCGATTGATTTTACATCTCAAGGCGGCACGTTGGAAACTGCTATCCCTGTGATCATTACTACGTACTATAGATATGTGATTTTACTTGCGCATTGTTTCATGAATATTATATAATATACAGTGGATGTGTGAGTAGAGCCGGTGGGGGCCGAGTGGTTCGAGCAGTTTCCTGCGACGCAAAGGTCGCAAGTTCGAATCCCGACTGTACCAATGAGTTTTTCTAAACTTAAGTACACTGATTAGTCACACCACGAGCTTTACGGTGAAGGAAAACATCGAGAGGAAACCTGCATACGTCTGAGAAGACATTCAAAGGCGTATGTATAGTCGTGCTTGAGTAACGGCGATGGACTCGCCATCTGTCACGTTGGCACCTAATATACCTCTGGCGGAAAGTGGGTGTGTGGGTATTACCTATACACCTATGCCTACCCCTTCGGGGACCCTTGTGGGAAGGCGTGAGGATACATTATATTATTATTACAATCTACTTATATTAAGGACATCCTTACCTTACACGTCGCAGTGTTCTCTGTCATACGAGAATATATATTCCCTCCAGATTGACGAGAGGGAAGGGAGCTAAGCTGTGTGGATTACATCTCTAAAAGTTTATATCTCAATAGACTCGAGGATCGTAAACGTGCCATCGAAATTACACCTGCGCTATAACCGTTAATTTGTACGAGGTAATAACATGTCTACAACGTTGCTGAAACATTTTAAATCTATTTTGTTTATGTATTGGGCCTATTTTATTTTGCTAAAATATACATAGAAAAGCTAGTATCACCAGCCAAATTATGCGCATAGTATAGGATGGTAACAGTAACACAATTACTTCATAACTTTCAGCGATGCGTTGGCAGTGGTATATAGCGACATCATGTCTTCGCCGGAGTTATATTTAGGTGCGAACGTGGCAGATGACGAATCCATTGCTGTTTCATAAACACTACATACGTCTTTGTATTTCTTTTAAATTATATTAGTAGAATAGATTCCTTACGATTTTTTTTCAATATTCAGCTTGTGGTGTGATAAATCACCATACTCGAAGATAATTCTTTGACACAGTAGCGATTCGAAATTGCAAAATTATATATGTAGGTATTAAGCAGCCTATACAAATCACCTGTCATGGTTATGAAAAATAAAATTTCCTGAAGCATGATCGCAGCGCCACCAATCGGGTCCAATTGTGACATAAGCTATCCTATCTTTTAAGTTGCACACGGTAGGCAAATTTGATTAAAATCAGTTAAGTAGTTAAGGAGTCCATCGCGGACAAACAACGTGACCGTAACTTATAATTTTTTTTTTTTATACCAATTGGGTGGCAAACAAGCATGCGGTCCGCCTGATGGTAAACGGTTACCGCCGCCTATGGACGCTTGCAACACCAGGGGTATCACTCGCGCGTTGCCGACCCTGCAGGAATCTTTTCACACCCTTCTTGAAGAACTCCATGCTGTACTCTCCAGGGAAAACCTCAACGGGGAGCTCATTCCACAGCCTGAGCGTTCGCGGAAGAAAACTCCTTTGGAAGCGCACAGTGCGAGACCTTTGTGGTTCCAAGGTATGGGGATGAATTCCCCGTCGATGGCGAGAGGTGCGGTGGTAGAAGTGGAAGTGGGCATCATGTCGAACAATTCTGCTGAACACTCCCCGTTATACAAGCGGTAGAACACACACAGGGAGGCAAAGTCTCTCCTCAGACTTAGTGATTCCAAGCCACTTGTGAGCAAAGGATCATCGACAATTCTAGCGGCGCGTTTCTGAACCGCGTCAAAAGGCCCTAGCTGGTATCCAGGGGCTCCAGCCCACAGGTGGCAGCAGTACTCCATATGTGGCCGAACTTGCGACTTATAAAGTTGCAGCCTTTGTGAAGATGTGAAGTACTGCTTAGCTCTGTTGAGCACACCGAGCTTCCTCGACGCCAGCTTAGCCTTGTCCTCTAAATGACCACGGAACTGAACGTCGCTAGAAATATCGACCCCAAGGATCCTAATGCTCTCCGAGATGTTCAGGGGAGTGTTCTGGAATTGTGGAGCCACAGCGAATGGAGTTTTTTTAGCAGTGAACGCGCACACTTGTGTCTTAGTGGGGTTGAAGTGGACTAGGTTTAGTCGACCCCAATCGGAGACACTGCGAAGTGTACTCTCGATTTCAGACACAAGTCGTTTGCGACTTTCCTCCACAGTGGAACGAGGGAGATTAGCACGGCCCGTGTAGTAAGTGTCCCCAGTGCTGTCGTCTGCATAGCAATGAATGCCTTCAATAGAAAGCATGTCATTAATATGCAGAAGAAACAGATATATATTAAGACCTCAAAGCAAACTCGCAATACATACAGTATTGCGAGTTTGCTTTGAGGTTTCAAATCAACCGGCTTGTGGATAGAAAAAAAATTGCCACACTGAGTGCTCCACACTCAACGTGGGAGCACTCATTCCTGTACATACTTTACTAAAAGTTTTTACTCCGTACAAATATGATATACCAGAGTAGCCTCTGTCCATTGGGACGAAAACTTTATATCCATTCATCTCTCCTAAATATAGAAAATTTCCAGTGGGATTTTGAACTCTATTACCATTGAATATTACACTCCGAGCGTTCAAAATTCAGTGAGCTTCTGTCTTATGTAAGACCAATTTAGCCTAAAGTATCAATACAAAGCATTCGTATCGATGTCATAAAAAAGACAACGTATAAGTTTTCTTTTCCATTAATACCTAAACTATTAAGTGCGGCCGTTTTTAATAAAACGTTACAAACACCAGGGTGGAACCTGTGTTCTTGACTTTGCACCTAATTCTCCAAACCACTCGGCCAAAGAAGAAAGATAAATATCATTTTTCGAGCGGTTCATGGACAAAAAGTCACTTAAGACTTATGGAGAATCCTAATGATAATGTGGACGAAGCGAAAGATATATTTTTTTTTTTTTTTTTATTTATTTACATAATTAAAACGGCATAAACATACCAATTACATTAATTAGGATAAAATTATTCTACAACACAATCATATACTACAAAAATAAAATAAAAATAGACACAATTACGTCACTGTCATGCACCCCGCTCGCAAAACTTCTTGCACTCGAACAATATTTTGAGCCATGCATCCGCAAACACATCGCAATCAGGGTTCTGGTTCAGGAGAGCGTTGAGCGAGGCCAGGACTCGTGGGATGGGAGATTGGGCGCGCGCTGAGGTGCGAGACGGTGGCACGGCGAACAGTCTGTGCCTCCGGCCTCGAAGGTAATTATCGAGGACAAAAAATCGACACAACTCATCGCTCAAGTTCGGTGCATCTATTTTCCCGCGTAATATCTTACACGCTATTATCAACTGGCTATAGTCTCGGCGAACTTCCAAAGAGTTGTAACCTAAATATCCCAAAAGAAATTGAGTGGGATATAGGTAAGGGTATGTAAGAGTAGAGAGAACTGGCACTCTACTCTCTCTGCCCACTCCGTAAGGCACTATATTTATGATATATATAGTATTGTTTCTTCCAAATTCTATTTTTTTATATCAATTTTTACTTAATATTTTTATAATACTTTTTCTCAAACAAACATATTCGACATTGTGTTTACAAAGGCTGTAAAGCTATATTCTTAACAGAACGTTTTTATAGATTCATAGTTTAATAACATTTCATTTTATTTATTCTTTATCTTGGTTTTTATCTTTCGTACTTTGGAGGACACTTACTAGACTATTTAGCGAAATATGTTAAAAAAAAATATATACACATAATATTATGTCTCAGAAAATTGTCTCAGAAAAGGACAGTTGTCGGGTATACACAATAACCTACCTCTTCTAGAAGGTGACCGTTTATCCCGTAACTTTCATCGTCGCGTTAAGTCCCTAACGGGATAAGCAGAGAGAGTAGACCGCCAGCTCCCTCTAAACTTACAGACCTCCTTCGCTTAGTCCACATTGACTTTATTATTACGTCCACATTGATTAAATAAGACTAATGTAATTCAATACACGTACTATGATTTACGGGAAGCGTAGTAATAGTCTTCATTACGAATATCCTCGCGCTGTGATCAAGACGTTCTATTTAACACGAAACAGTTAATTATAGCTTTACGACTCGACCGTAAAGCATGACACGTCCTGTTTATTTACTACGTATACGATTTATGTCTCTATTGACGGAATAAATATTGCGATTTTTGGGTGGGAAAGTCCCTAATCCTACTTTACGTTTTCTCACAAGGATAGGTAGACTAGGATAAGTAGTTTGGAATCTCCGTAAAATCTGCCTTTATCGCCGGAGATATATTTCCACAAAATAGGCCTGCACACCTCTGGAATCCGTTTATTTTCACAAAGTTATATATTTATATGTCAATGTGACAGATCGCCGATGACAAGGCCACCAGGAGCTACAGCTGGCGTACAATAGAGGAAGTTTATATGCCTAGAAACTGTGGTTGTGATGACAAATGTGACAGGTGACGAGTCTGTCTTAGTTTTTAGGCATGTCTGTACATTTATGTTTAGGCATTTGCTGATTTCTCCTCAAAGGTATCCAGGTGTCCTCACCATGTTCCCTACACCGTAATACTTAAGGTGTTGAATTGAGTTTGAAAGTTACATGTTAAAATACTTGGACAGGAAGTCTTAAAACATAATATTTTGGAAAGTCTCCAAAAGAGGAAACAAGCGTCTCAATATATCTTTATGCGAAATTAAGATTGAAAGACATACATTTGCATCCATTCTAATACAATTAAAAAGCTAAAAATATATACTAAGTGTAGATATTATCATAAAAATGACAATAAAATTATACACAAGCAATAATCTGTTGATATTTACGAGCCGTTGTCTTGAGGACATATTACGCTAGCGTTATGGTTACTTGGCCGTGTAACGATCCTCTATAAACGTTTTATGGTTGAACCTCCCTTTTGGTCCAACAGGGAGTATAACATCCCTCTAGGATTTTCTCATTATAACTGAAATGGACATAATGTAAAGATTCGTAATATAAAAATAAATTCATTTTACCGATACACGTATTGTACTTGATAAGATACAAAGATTTTCCACGGGTGAAAACGCAGAGAGAACTTTCAGGAGTTTTAAAATCGCGCAACTATCCTTAAATTTGCCAGCACTTAAAGGCCAATAAGCGCTTACTATCCAGTACGCCACACATCCCATAAAGCTTTCTTTTAATAGTACGATGAAGGAGAAATCTGTATACGTTTGAGAAATGGCGACAGATTCGTCATCTGCCACGTTGGCACTTTCATATATACACACCTCATTAGAATAACTTAGTTTAATAGTGAATGACGACATTTGACAAATATTCTTCAATATCCATATTTTTCTGTAATAAAACATAAACTCGCAAGGTGTTTTGATTTTTCTGATGAGAAGTAAATATCTAGTGTTGATACACCTCTACTACCCATTGCAAAACCTTGTGGGAAGTTATGTTGAAGCTATATTTATGTATATAGTACGTATTTCTTAAAGGAATAACGGGCCTGTCGAAATGAGGGGAATTTTCTACCTTCTAGACCTACAACTTCGGTCTACTTTGAAACATCGGACCGAATTTGACTGTTCGGATCGAATGCGTCGCTGATGAAACACGTGCTATCCGAGGCCCGATGCGGTGGGGATTCCATCCAATTATTGATACCTGTGAGAAGCACCTGTGCCGTGCCCCACACGTCCTAAAACGAAGCCCTACATTTTATTAATACTTGGCAGGTTAAGCTTATACGCATAGAGAAGTATAATATGTTACAGTAATTTAAAGAATACATACATGCATATCATCACGCCGAGCTCAAAATCAAAAGAAGCCCTAAAGGGGTAGGCAGAAAGAGAGCGCCAGTTTGCTCTAAACTTACATTCATCACTCTTCATACATGCTCGTCGGTTTCGAGTACTCATGTCGTGCTCGTCACTTGAGTGTCAAGAGTACTCGAAATCAGCGAGCATGTATGAAGAGACTGATGAATGTGGACAAAGCTTAAGAGGTATGTAAGTCTAGAGATAACTAACGCCTACTCTCTGCCTACCATGTTAGGGACTCGGCATGAAGATATGATCATGGTAAAGTTAACCATGCATATCTAGATTTACGCATCCATATTCACATCACACCAAATCTCAGACGGGGTAGGCAAAAAGTAGTAAAGTCATGCGGCAGACTCTATTGTGTACAACTTTTTTGCCTCATTCACATTCATCAGTATAGGACAAGAGTGCTCTAAACCGGTAAACATACACCTATATTTTAGGTAATTAATCTTCCAACGAAAGCTAAATAAATTTCTGCGTGTCAGCAAATCCTTTCTGCGCATATAAAAAATGCGGAAAAAAGTTCGGAAAAATTCCATGTTGAAAAGTTATCAGGGCTCCCTCTCGTTTTAATTAAACACGTCACGTTACAAACCAAGTATGTGGTAACTATTTGTATTATTACGTAACGTAAAAAGTATTATTACATGAATAATACTTTTTACGTACGTACTACCTAATCCCAGAATTAGGAGACTTGTTTTTCGTTTTTGTAGATTTGGAATAGAGGTTTTAATTCTGGTTTTATAATATTAATGTTAAATTTGCTACCGTTCACAATAACTCATGAACTAACAATACACCCTGTTGGGTGCAACGACCTATTGTCGGGCCTACGCTGTTCCCTCATACTTGGGTACTATTGCTGTAACATAAAAAAAAAATATTATTATTGTATACCTAATCAATTGAAAAGAGTAACCATGGAGTTTCTTGCCGGTTCTCCTCCATGGAAACGACCAACCCGAACCGTGCACCTTTTTCGACGTTTTATATGTGCCCGCCTGGGCACGAGAAATAAAAATATTTTGATTTTGGTGTAGCAAATATGTTTGAACCTTGTTTAAAAATGTTGCCATCTTTTTACTGACTATCTGTATTTGAAACTATATCGGAAGCTTCTTTTTACCCCTTTATTGAAAGCTATATTTCAACATGCTACTTCCTAAGAGAGTAGGTAATATGCAGCTAGTCATTTACCAAATTAAAACCTATTCGCCTTCCGCCAGTCCTTTAAGCACTACTGTATGCGTCTTTGAATTTCTTCGGAGAAACGAATGCAGGTTTCCATGTAGTGTTTTATTTACTGTACAGCCCGTGGTGTGATAAATCCCTGTACTGAAATTCGGCAGGCTCTCATTGACTATAGGTTAGCCGGAACCTTTATAAGTGAAAATTTTAATCACTCAATATTTTTGTACGTCAGAAGTACTCGAAACCGCCGAACATGTAAGATGAATATGGATGAAGCGAATTAGGTCTATGGTAATGTGCTACCCACACACCCACTTTCCGCCAGAGATATATATTAGGTGTCAACGCGACAGATGGCGAGTCCGTCGCTCTTACTCAAGCATAAGTATAATACGCCTTTGAATTGCTTCTCAGACGTATGCAGGTTTCCTCTCGATGTTTTCCTTTACCGTAAAGCTCGTGGTTTGACTAATTACTGTACTTAAGTTTAGAAAAACTCATTGGTACAGTCGGGATTTGAACTTGCGATCTGTTTGTCGCAGGCAACTGCTCGAACCACTCGATCACCACGGCTTTTTAAATATAATTTTACGGGAGTGAAACCGAGGGTCATAGCTAGTCTTATAACGATACAAGTAACACGCACAACAACTTCGTGAGGGGTATCCCTTAAAATAGATCGGACGGAAGACATCTATCAGTAAAAATAAATGCGTGTTATGATAGCAGTGTTACAATAACATGCAACTTAATGCATTGTGCCGAAGGAGATGCAAATTTAATACGAAGTCTTTGATATTATGGCTCTCAAAGTTTTAATGATGCACCCTTTTATTCAAATGTTTACAAGTGAATTGCTTACGAAAATCTGTGAAACCAAAATAATTTTGCGGATAAACTTTATTTTTATACCACACGGGCGGCAAATGAGCATGCGGTCCATCTGATGGTAAGCGGTTACCGCCGCCTATGGACGCTTGCAATACCAGGGGCATCACCTTAATCACAATTTTACTAAGGTTTTCAGGTTAAGAGAGGTAGGGCATAACAGGTTTCCCGTTCGAATTCGGAGCTGCCCGACTGGGGTAGGACCTCCACCTTATAGAAGTCCATAGCCAAATAACACAATTTATTGTGTTGCGTTCCTACGCGGTGAATAAGGTTTACAGTAATTAGCTCCTTGGGGAGGGGGGAGGATTGTTACATAGATGGAATAATTTCACTGTGTTATCTTCACTATAAAATGAATTTAATTCCAGTCAACAAATATCGCCTCGCCAACAGATATATAATGGTTTGGAGCTAACAGATAATTGTGACTATCAATAGACTGTCAAATAATAGACCATTTAAATTTTAAAGTCAATAAAAGAATAATTTGCAATCAATGACTATTGCGACAATAAATTGAGATGTAAGCTATCCTATCTTTCAAGTTGGATCAAACCGCACACGGAGTGCAAATTTGATTGAAATCGGTTAAGTAGTTAGGAGTCCATCGCATATATATATATATATATATATCTTTATATATCATATATCATCATCATCATATTATCATCATATATAGGATGAAATGAAAATCGAATCAATGGTTGGACTTCGCTTTGAGAAGCGATGACAGTTTTACTGTGCAAGTGCTCACAGCTGCTGACAATGATTTAATACTGACGTGTTTGGTACTAACCATGCGTGCGGCTTGGAGATTTATGTAACTTTATACTGACCGTTAAATTCACACAGTTTTTTAACGGTAATTGGTTAGAGATAAGTACGGATTGATTTGAGTGCCGCGTGCAAATTATATGCGAATGTTGCGCCCTGCTCCTAAAACCTTGCCATTTTCTTCTTCTTCTAAAAGTGCCACTCCATTACTGGAGGTTGGCCGTTTTACAAGATTTTATTTTTAGCCACTCATAGGTTTTTATAAAGCATGTAGTCTGACAAATAGCTAAACTTTGTAAAGAAAGTCATTGGTTGCCACAACCGTGACTATGAACGAATAGTTCGAGATTTTCAGCGCCTCACGTCTAAAATCTATATCCTCACGCCGTCCCACAAGGGTCCCCGAAGGGGTAGGCAGAGGTGTATAGGTAATACCCACACAACCACTCTCCGCCAGAGGTATATTAGGTGCAAACGTGACAGATGGCGAGTCCATCGCCGTTACTCCAGCACGACTATACATACGCCTTTGAATTTCTTCTCAGACGTATGCAGGTTTCCTCTTGATGTTTTCCTTCCCACAGATTTTACAATGCAACATTTTTTTTTAAATATATTGGACAATTTATTTCTATTCTGATTGCATCATACAAAGTTGACATCATTTTACTCTGAATTAAATAAAGAATAACATGGGAATAAAAATAAGCATTGGAACCTAGAAATAGGTACTAATATACTACTTACTATATTGGTGAAATATCATTTCAACATTTATCACGAGACGACATTACAAGCAATCTCTCTTAAGCATGACAAGCATATTATTATGTGTTTGTAACATACGAGCCTGCGTATATAAAAGCTTTTATCCTTAGACGTGTTAGATAAATTTACGGTAATAATTCGTAAATACACCGTTTGGATTCGTCTGCTGTTGTTCTTACTTATCATATCACCTTCTTTTCTTTTGCCTACCCATTCGGGAACCCATGTTGCCGAAGTGGTAGGCAGAAGTGTGTAGTTAGTAGCCTACACATTCATGTATTTTTAGATACTAACGTGGCAGATGGTACGTCGTATGATACATACGTTTTAGATTTATTTTTTCAAACGTATGCAGTTTTCCTCATTATGTTTTCCTTCACCGTAAAGCTCGTGGTGTGACTAAACACTACAATTATGTTCGCCTTAATTATTATTAGTATTGTATCAAGAACTAATAGACGCTCCATCATTAATTAGTTCGGTTCGTTAGTTATTTCGGTTCATTAGTTGACTCTCTTATAATAATATACCTGCATATAACTGATGAATCAGCACTTCTTCAATCTTCACGCCATAGCGCCATAGCAGCTGAATCAATTCTAGTATGGAAATTCATTAGTATATATATATATATAAAATTAATATCCCGCAAACGAAGAGTTAAAGTTCAAACGTTAAAACGTGTATATAGTATAATATACGTTTATATAAAAATAACGTATATATATACATTATACTATATATACATTATATTATAATATATATATTATAATATATTATATAATATATATATATATATATATATATATATATTAAATATATTTAAAATATATTATTATAAATTTTTGTGCTCGAAACGTTAGTCCAATCCGTTTAGCCGTTGGCGGAACGTTTTAACGTTTGAACTTTAACTCTTCGTTTGCGGGATATCAAAGGTTTTATTCTTGTCTATAGAAATCCGCAAAGCCTGGATTTAAAGTCGGAAAATGCGGTAAGGGCACCGGTTTTACGGATGAAATCGCAATGTACAACATAGTAATGATGTCAATAGTTTGTTTGTCGGCCGCCTGGTTAAGTGGTTAGATCTCCCTGACTGTGAAACTTGAGGTCGTGGGTTCGATTCCCGCCGAGGCATATTTGTGTGATGAATTGTGGATGTCTTATGTATATATATATCGTTGTCTAGTTACCATAACACAAGCTTTTCTTAATTTGAGGCTATGACTATTTCTATGCAATTATCCAAAGGTATTTATTTGTTAGTATATTTAAAATACACTCACGCCTTCCCATTAGGGTCCCCGAAGTGGTAGGCAGAGGTGTATAGGTTGTACCCACACCCCCACTTTCCGCCAGACAGATGCCGCAACGTGACAGATAGCGAGTCCATCGCCGTTACTCAAGCACGACTATCTTACAAATATTATAAATGGGAAAGTTTGTAAGTTACGATGTTTGCGGTTCTTTTACGGCAAAACGGCAGAACCGATTTGGCTGAAAGTTGAAATTGTGAATGCTTCCGAATATTCAAAGTTCTAATATTATAAAGTATAATGATCTTTCACGGCACAGTGGCTGAACCGATTCTAGCAGGAAAATACATAAGCTACGCTTTAAATATAGGTTATTCATAAATAAACCAGTCCAAATATCTTCTTTGTAAGGTTTAGCCTTAATATCTTGGGTTGAAGCGTAAAAATCAACCTGAGGAGAAATTTAAGAATGATAATTATCCTTGTTAGGCCTTAAGGAGGAGCGTTGGCTTAACGCTTTGTTGTAGACAATGGTTTCTTTGAGGTGGTTTTGATAATTATAATTGGTTCGTGTTTTGTGAGAGGCCTCTTTGAATTACGTCAAGATGGGCCCCTTTGTTAAGGACTTGAGCAACTTGAAAATATGTGAAAGGCAGTGATGGTGATAAATACAATAATGTTATAGCCACACGTCAAAATCATTCTAAATATACACATATATACATACGAAAACTCTGGCTGATGCACGCGGTGTTCTTACAAGCGTACATAGGCGGCGGGAACCGCTTACCATCAGGCGGACCGCATGCATGATGGTTATAATGGTTAGTAGTATAAAAAGCTCCCCGCTGAAGTGTTTTCTAGAGAGTGAGTATTTCAGTATTAAAGGTCCATGGGCATCGCTGACCGCTTTCTATTAAGCAGAAAGACCATTCGCTTACAGCTACTGTTAGTAGAGGAGGTCGTCAAATACAAAGGCGTAATTTAATACAGTGACGGCAAGGCAAACCTTTTCTAGGATGCCAGCTTGGTTGTATAGAAAAACAAGTTTATCCAATATATCCGTGATAAATGTATTTATGTCCCAGGTATGACTGATGAGGTTAACTTTTACAGAGTTTATTAGAATAAACATTGCGTTATAAAGGACTTTTTGATTAATGTCCCTGTTCGATAGCAAGCATATAAAATAAATAAAAATGTACATTTGGTTCTAACATAAATAGTTTATATTTTTTATTACAAATAACAATATTTTTCTAAATAAATAAATATCCTCACGCCTTCCCACAAGGGTCCCCGATGGGGTAGGCAGAGGTGTATGGGTAATACCCACACGCCCACTTTCCGCCAGGGGTATATTAGGTGCCAACGTGATAGATGGCGAGTCCATCGCCGTTACTCAAGCACGACTATACATACGCCATTGAATTTCTTCTCAGACGTATGCAGGTTTCCTCACGATGTTTTCCTCCACCGTAAAGCTCGTGGTGTGACTAATCACTGTACTTAAGTTCAAAAAAACTCATTGGTACAGTCGGGATTCGAACTTGCGACCTTTGCGTCGCAGGCAACTGCTCGAACCACACGGCCACCACGTCTT
>JACCPG010007598.1:0-26213 GCA_016069955.1 Drepana arcuata
GTAAATAATATATCTCTATATATAAATACACGATATATACGTGTATATCTATAGTTTTATTTATAGTATATCAATAAATAAATTAATACCTTGGGACAATTCCACACAAATCGACCTAGACCCAAATTAAGCAAAGCTTGTGTAATGGTAACTAGACAACGATATATTTACTTATATATATAGATATATACATAAATACATAGGACATCCAAGACTAGAAGCCGTGGTGGCCGAGTGGTTCGAGCAGTTGCCTGCGACGCAAAGGTCGCAAGTTCGAATCCCGACTGTACCAATGACTTTTTTCTGAACTTAAGTACAGTGATTAGTCACACCACCAGCTTTACGGTGAAGGAAAACATCGAGAGGAAACCTGCATACGTCTGAGAAGAAATTCAAAGGCGTATGTATAGTCGTGCTTGAGTAACGGCGATAGACTCGCCATCTGTCACGTTGGCACCTAATATACCTCTGGCGGAAAGTAGGTGTGTGGGTATTACTTATACACCTCTCCCTACCCCTTCGGGGACCCTTGTGGGAAGGCGTGAGGATATATTATTATTTATATATATGTAAATCCCGTTCATAATCTATCTCTGAACCAAAATTAATCTAATTCCGTTCAGTAGTTCTTCCGTGAAAGGGATCAAACATAAATACACAAATAGTGAATAATATGAGGTATTACTCACAATTAAACTACATTTGACATAAATTCCTAAATATATATTTTTTTCTGATAATCCTTACAAAACATAAACTTGCAATGTGTTTCGACTCTTCTGATGAGAAGTGTATTTATAATGTCAGTAGGATATTGTAACAATACAGTCATTATTAGTTCGTGGCAGAAGTATATTAAGTGTATTTAGGTCTGCGTCTGATCTCATTAAAAGTTTAAATACCATATGATAACTCTCAATGTATATTTATACCCACCAACTAAGTAAACATTGTTATAATTTATAATACTGCTGCACCCTACAGATTATACTGTATTTTAAGAGCACAATTTATGCCCTGCGGGTTCACTCGCTTACAATTTGAAATTATTTTAATATATGTATACTCACGCTTTCCCACAAGGGTCCCGAAGGTGTCAAAATCAAGGCCTTATAGAGGCGTGAGGATATATTATTATATATATAGGATATGTCTAGTTACCATAACACAAGCTTTGCTTAATTTGGGACTAGGTCAATTTGTGTGGAATTGTCCCAGGTATTTATTTATTTATTTATTATTTATATGTATACGTGTTCCATAAGTATTCCCTGTGTCCCTTACGTTGAATAAAATATTTAGATTTTTGATTTTTTGGAAATGTTAAAGTAAACATTTTCTATTTCTTCCGCACATTTGAATTACGAAGGCGAGTAAAAGAAAGATTCCGATATGCGTATTGAACATATCATCAAGCCGAGTGAGGGTCTTCGTGTAGGCAGACCGTAGAGCGCCAGTTCTCTCTAGACTTACCTTTTCGCTTAGTCATCATTCATCTTCTCTTCTTAATGGAGTAGTTGTGATCTTAACCTTGTATATTTTACATATAATTGTAAACAAACGGATTATAATACTTATCATAGGGAAATATGCCGGAAAGATTAATTTATTTTCTTAATTAGCTCTGCTCACGACTTCGTGCGCGTGGATTTAACAAGAAGTAATTGTCCAGTTTCTAAAATAAAAGCAGCCCTAAGTTATTCTTTATTGCACCAGCTATCTGCCAGTGAAGTGAAGCCGTTTCAGAGATTAGCCGGAATAAACAGACAGACCGATAAAATTGTAAAAAAAAATATTTTATTATATGTACCGTGTATACATCCATATGCATTAAGTAAAAAGCGGTTATTTTTATATTACAAACAGACACTCCAATTTTATTTATTTGCATAGATAAATAAACGAAGTTTTTTTTCTGGAATAACGTATCCTGTGTTTAAAGCAGAAAAATACGTTAGTTTTCGTTCAGTAGTTTTCACGTGAAAGAAGAACTTTTGCATTGGTATTTCGCACATATATTGTTAGTAGGATTCGCAACGGTAACATACTTTAGAAACTGATACCATAGATTCTAAACCTATGGTTTTACACGACACCTAATTTTATTACGGCGATGTATGTATGTATGTGCGTATATCACGCCTTCTATTTATATTGTAAATGCAGTAGGTAAATAATACTAGTACCACTCGGACTAATCTTATCGGCCAACCAGGGGATATTTCCACTCCATGGTCAGTTAGTAGAGGCGTGACACTAATTAGACACGGATCTAAAGTTAACGAGCGCACACTTTTAAACGGTTTATACATATATGTTATTCGATATTTCAAGTGAATGAAACTGTTCTGTTTAGTATAGGATTCAGTGTTTGAAATAAATAAAAAAATATATAATTGTATTCCAATTTACGTTGTTGGTGAACTACACTGGTAAAATGGTTTTATGTGATTTTTTAAGTGCATCTCTTGTGCTACAAGCACACGGCTATTTAGTATCGTTGGATTACGAATAGAAAGAGATAAACATGTGACTGAGTGTGTTACATCGGTAAATGCATAATTAAATCAAATATATGATGTCATATAAATTATCGGCGTTGAGGGGTAGTAAAAATCTAAGCGAGAATGCTCGAGTCCACAACGCGATATTGGTGCCTACTTTATTGTACGGCAGTGAATCCTGGGTATATCAGAGGAAGCTTGAAAATTTTGTTGAAATGCGTTATCTTCGAAAAATGTGCGGCGTAACGATTTCAGATCGAATCCACAATGAAGAGATTCGCAAAACAACTGGCGTGATCGAGGGGGTGATTGTATAGATAGATGAAGAAAGGCATGTTACGTTGGTTTGGACGTAAAGAAAGGATGAGTGAAGAAAGATGGACGAAACAGATATACAAAGCGAAAGTGTGTGCAAAAAGAGGTAGAGCAGACCACGCTCCAACTATGTACGTAGATCAAATCAATCGTACACTCAAGGGAGGGAACGTAGATTAGTCGAAACTGGTGAGCATGTATGAAGAGACTGATGAATGGGGACGAAGCGAAAGAGATATGTAAGTCTGGAGAGAACTGGCGCTCTACCCTGTCTGCCTAACCCGTTAGGGCCTCGGCGTGCTGATATGTGTGTATATATAGATAACGAATATTTTGTGTTCACATCGACTGTTTTTTTTTTATATCAAGATATGAATTGAGTTACTTTGCAAAGAAAGTATCAGCTGTGTAAACAATAATTGCCTTAATTAACATAGACGCTATCAAGACGTTATGTCGTATTAATAATTTATCATAACAATGTCGTTTTGTCGAATTTAAATAGTTTCTCTCATTTTAACATTTGGTTTTTGCTGCAATGCTCGTCCATTTTCTTGAATAGTTCTATCAATAATTTTAACGGAAAAAATTACAAAAATTCATCTGTATCTGTGTTCATATCTGTGTCATCTGTGTTCATATGTACATATATCACGTTGGCATCTAACTTGACTTTCGATAAAAAGAATGTGTTGTTAAACCTCTGCCTACCTCTTGAGAGAAACTTGTGTGCTTGATATGTATATAAAAGGCTTCGTTTGTGTGACAAAATTAAAGCTACTGAAACACGATAGTAGCGCCAACTACTGGGTCCAATTGTATTTTCAACATCCATGGACCCACTATACCAAATATACACCTATATGTATTTTCATGTATGAAGATGAATGTGGACGAAGCGAAAGAAGTATGTAAGTCTAGAGAGAACTGGCGCTCTATACTCTCTGCCTACTCCGCTAGGGATTTGGCGTGATGATATGTATGTATGTATTTTCACGATTTCCCACTAGGGCCACGAAATAAAAAAAACTGTAAAAAAATTGTCATACTAAACTATTTTACCAGTCCCTCTTTGCTCGCGTGTAAAAAAAAATTGAGCATCCGTATTCTGGTACTTTGCGCAAACAAAGCGCACTCACGAAGCCGCTTCCATTAATGAACAACGCGAGCGTGGGGTGCCGCGGCCGAAGTGGTGTCGGCTGACACGCCTGACAGCGTGTGACTATTGTGACGAGTGACCAGGTGACGAGCAACCGGCCATGAATCCCCACCTGGCCATCAATGCCGTGCAGGTCCTGCATATAGTAGGCATGCAGCATTTTGTTAGTATCGCATCTCGGTAATACAATATTTATTTAAATAAGGAATTTGGACATCCGTTTTTATGTTTAAAAAAATCTCGGCGGTCTATTCTCTCTGCCCACCCCGTTAGGGAGTGGTGTTATATATGTATGTAAACTAATCTAGAAATAATTTTTTTATGACGTTATTTTTTTAAGAACTAAATCACGCTGTCTACCTTTACGGGATGGTGTGCTTTTATTTTTATATGAGATGGTTTTTAATCATTCAAATTAATTTTATTAAAGAGAGGTAGGGCACAACGGGTTTCCCGTTCGAATTTAGAGCTGCCCGACTGGGGCAGGACCTCCGCCTTATAGAAGTCTGTAGCCAAAGAACACAATTTTTTGCGCTATGTTCCTACACAGTGAATAAGGTTTCCAGTAATGAGCTCCTTGGGGAGGGGGGAGGATTGTTATTTTGTGTTGGCAGCAGCGGGATTAGTCCCATTATCCTGCCAACACAGTATAACTCTCCGAACACAGAGTGGCGACGCGCAAGTGATACTTCGGTATTGTAAGCGTAAATAGGTTGCGGTAACCGTTTTCCATCGGGTGGGCCGTATGCTTGTTTGTCACTTTTGTTATATAAAAAAAATATTAATATTTACCATTTATGAAAATAATGAGACTTGAATTGAGTTTTATATAATACCTCAATTTGAAATGTTCCCAGATAATGGAGGAATTCCGTGACATGCCGGCGAGCTTCGGCGACGACCTGCCCTCCGAAGGCCTGCGCGGGCTGCTCGTGGTGGGCAGCCCCTCGGACGGGTGCTCCGCGCTCGACAAGCCGCCCGTCGTCGACAACTTCACTGGCAAGTGGATCGTGCTCATTGCCAGGTGAGAAAGTGTTATATACCTACGCTGTTTAGCGTATCTGTGTAGCGTAGAGGAAGGCCACGTTCCAACTACCTGGATCAAATAGATCGGACTCTGAAGGACGGGAACGTTAAGAGTACTCGAAACCGACGAGCATGTATGAAGAGACTGATGAATGTGGACGAAGCGAAAGAGGTATGTAAGTCTAGAGAGAACTGGCGCTCTATACTCTCTGCCTACCCCGTTAGGGACTTGGCGTGATGATATGTATGTATGTTTAGCGTATCACGATGAAGTAATACTCATGATTTATAACATACAGATGTGTCTCGCCTGCTCACAAGTGACATCTGGATAAGAGTGTGCATGATGCTCTCCCATTCTTCTCGGTCAGTGAAAATCAGCGGGGCATATGTGCCAACCCTGCAAAGTCTTCAACAGTTCGCGACAAGCTGACCTGCGGCCTTAAATATGATTTCAGAAATGATAATAATAACGATAAAGATTGCATGCTTACACGATAAACTATACGGAAGAATAGTTAGGAGCGTCTTCGTGGATCAAGCACTATCTATATCTAGACAAGGCTAGATAATTGGGTTATGTTTATCGAAATATGACACCTTTACAACCATAGATATAGGATGTACAAGATACACATAGGCGGCTTGGAGACATGACAAAAAAAAAATGTACAAGTGTTGGTGAATGTTTATGTGTGAGTTAAAAATAGTGTTGTCCACGACAAAATTACACATTATCGATCCTAAATCTATGTTTACAACTTAGCGGTCAATAATACGACGCCGACCGCAAGACAGGAGCCGAGAACAGGATCTGCGTTTATTCGCATTAGTTTTTCGTACATTCTTATGACCTCCTAGAATTGGCGTACAAGGTGTGGCGGTGCGCCACATAATAACAAACTATAAATAATGTATCCTCACGCTGTCCCACAAGGGTCCCCGAAGGGGTAGGCCGAGGTGTATAGGTAGCACCCAGTTTTCGCCAGATACATTGACAGGTTTCCTCTCGATGTTCACCTTCACCGTAAAGCTCGTGATGTGACTAATCACTGTATTTCAGTTCAGAAAAACTCAGTCGGGATTTGAACTTGCCTTTGTGTCGCAGGCTACTTACTCTATTTGTAGGATATTGCCTAAGTTATGTTTGAACTTATCAATTGATTTACGTTCCATAATTGCTTGAGGTCGAGGGTAACACATATTTAATGTTGAAACTATGTAAGATGGTATTACGATATGCCTCCTCAGGTTCAACTGCAGCTTCGAGGTGAAGGTGCGCAATGCGCAGGCGGCAGGCTTTGACTGCGCCATCGTGCACAATGTCAACTCCAGTGACCTAGGTCAGTATACATACATCGCTATACTAGATCACTGTACTGGCGGTTATACTTGTGTTGTGGCACTTTGGAAATTATGGCTTGAGTGCTGTGACGTTAGTGATGTTCCAAATCTCAGGCACTACAAATTATACAAAAGAAGAAGCTATCAGTAGAAAGAACAGCGCTATTTGGTTGCGATGTTCTGTATATATGTATACGAGGTGGAGGTACTGCCACAGTTGGGCAATTGCAATTCTGAACCTACCCATGTACACTCTCTTCTGCCTACCCCGTGTGATAATGTGTATTTATAATAATAAATAATATAATATGTCCTCACGCCTTCCCACAAGGGTCCCCGAAGGGGTAGGCAGAGGTGTATAGGTAATACCCACACACCCACTTTCCGCCAGAGGTATATTAGGTGCCAACGTGACAGATGGCGAGTCCATCGCCGTTACTCCAGCACGACTATACATACGCCTTTGAATTTCTTCTCAGACGTATGCAGGTTTCCTCTCGATGTTTTCCTTCACCGTAAAGCTCGTGGTGTGACTAATCACTGTACTTAAGTTCAGAAAAAACTCATTGATACAGTCGGGATTCGAACTTGCGACCTTTGCGTCGCAGGCAACTGCTCGAACCACTCGGCCACCACGGCTCTTGTGTGTATTAATGTCTACATCAATAGTGTCAAAAGACACTCATTGACGTTCTAGCCTATTCTAGAATGTCGACCGAGTATAGAAGATGTATCTAGTATCCCACACGTTACTTGCTACCAAGGCCTTCCAGTCATTCTGATGCTGGAATATCATAGGAGGAGATACCAACTCTTAATTAAACATAATTATTATCTTTTGTATAAGGATGTCGCAAGAAGTTTACGGATCTATTGTTAAAAGGTAAAATTTTGCGTGTTGGTAATTATGACAATACTTCAATTCAAATGAAACTGATCGCATTGACATTTGCAGAGCAAAAATTGATCGCAACGAATTTGAGATAAAATATACGACACAGTCAATAAAATATTTAAAAAATAACTATGTTTCCTTTTACAAAGTGGTTGTACTGTAGTTGCGCATTCCACAGAACATCCATATACCTGTATTCGTCACGTCAATATATTTCTGGTAAATAGGGCTGTGTTACCTTTGCCCTCCCCTTTAGGGAGCCTTGTGGTAAGTGAAGTGAGACTGGTACAGTCTACTATCAAATCTACTAAATAATATTAAAATGCGCCAACCCTATTACAGGCAATAACAATTATCATCATCGGTGCATTACCACCAGATAAAGCGTGTTTTTACTTCCCGCAGTCCTCAGCGGGCGCGCTTAGCATGCATTGCTTCGTGAACATTGACACACAATGAACCTTTTTATATTCAAATAGTAAACAATATTATCTATATTTATAGACAAATAAGTTCTTTTAAATATAATGTGTGTTTACTTTTGGTTAAAGAATTAAAATCTACATTGTGTTTACAAATTCAAAACTGTTAATGATGTGATGTGATTAATATTCCATGTGTTGTGACCGCAGTGAGTGCTTAATAATAAGCAGTTTACGGATGCCTTTTGCGACTTGATATTGGTGACGACGTCTATAGTAAACTTTATAATAAAGAAATAATATAAGTAGAGAAATTGCTGGCGGCTCTAGTCTTTCTTCCTTCACCGTAAAGCTCGTGCGGTAATTAATTATAGCGATGAAGTTCCGAAAAAACTATGAATATAGTCGGAGCTTGAACATTCTTCAATTAACGTAATCTCTGCGTTTCATGTGACTAGAAATCACCACGTCTCTTAGAATTTTGTATTCTTATAAAGTAACTACGGAAAGTGGGTGTGTGGGTGCTACCTATACACCTCTGCCTACCCCTTTGGGGACGCTTGTGGGAAGGCGTGAGGATATTTTAAACTATCTGTCTTATGAATTATGTGTTATTCATTCAGTTGT
The DNA here is from genome assembly GCA_016069955.1 of Drepana arcuata. Classification (NCBI taxonomy): domain Eukaryota; kingdom Metazoa; phylum Arthropoda; class Insecta; order Lepidoptera; family Drepanidae; genus Drepana; species Drepana arcuata. Next base: position 8,293 of record JACCPG010007598.1, read on the forward strand.
TTGTTTGCGTTAAAAAGCAACAAAAGATCCTTACGAACTGTCACAATTATAATATTAGTAGGATTTCAGAATCTCAATTCTTTCAAATCCACGCATGTTCTTAGTATTGATCCTGACTCCCATTTTTCCATTTATATCGTATATTGCGAGGAAGTGCTTGTAACATTCCAAATACACCCACTATTTGACAAGGCATCTTGTCTACAGTTATAAAGAACAATATTATCATTTGCCCGGTTAAGTAGCAAAAGTTCCCGGAACTCACGCTACGAAAAAAAAAAATGATCACAGTAACACATAATACACTGTGTAATACTATGTCTTAATCTGTGGTCGCTTTGTCAAATGTTTGAGCCCGGCTTAAAAAACACACCGTCACTCAGCTTTACTAATATTGTTTTAGTTCTGTTACCATCAAAACGTGTTCCCAAGTATACTTTTGTGCCAAAATATGTTATATATGTGCTATTGCATAATCAGTTTTAAACCATTCAATATCCTCACGCCTTCCCACAAGGGTCCCCGAAGGGGTAGGCAGAGGTGTATAGGTAATACCCATACACCCACTTTCCGCCGGAGGTATATTAGGTGCCAACGTGACAGATGGCGAGTCCATCGCCGTTACTCAAGCACGACTATACATACGCCTTTGAATTTCTTCTCAGACGTATGCAGGTTTCCTCTCGATGTTTTCCTTCACCGTAAAGCTCGTGGTGTGACTAATCACTGTACTTAAGTTCAGAAAAACTCATTGGTACAGTCGGGATTCGAAATTGCGACCTTTGCGTCGCAGGCAACTGCTCGAACCACTCGACCACCACGGCTTTTTCCAAACCATTCTAATAAGGTATACAGTGTCATTGCCAAATGGTGAGCACAGCTATATTCGAAACGTCGCATCAAAAATTGTTATAGTTTTTATTTTTTATTCGTAGCAATTTTTTTTATTCTGACTTGAGTACTTGAATACAAATCAGTAGGTACTGATTGTCGATGTTTCCGTATAAAAATATACTAAGTATATATATACCTACGTTATAAAAGTTATAGTTTTTAATCTTAACGCCTTAACGCTTCTTCTTCTTCTCTCTTCTTCATCTTTTTTTTAAGAGTGGGCAGAGGCACCGCCAGAGATATTTTTTAGGTGCCAGCTTCACAGATAGCGAGACCTTCGCCGTTAACACTATAATACAACCAGTTTGTAAATTAATAGTGTGTGGCTGTTCCAGAGACTATGTCAGCGAAGAACGCGGAGGACATCACTATACCGTCAGTGTTCGTGAGCGACCTCGCGGGGTTTATGCTGTCTGAACAGTTCGTTTACACTAGCGGGTGAGTGTCGAATAATAATATTCACAACTCCAAAAGGCTTGTTGATTTTAAGCACATGTCGCGATTGCAATTTTTGTCTTTTTTAAGTTCCCCAAGTCATCAAGTCTCAATTCCCAAAAATGCACCCCTACATAGTGCCAACCAAGACACGCCCCCCCAATTTCTAGTCGAGGGGGTCGCGGTGTGCGGGAGTACGACCCGAGTCTATTAATTATAGTGTGCGTGTGCACTCATAGGTAATCAGTGTGTACCGACAATACCCAAACATTAGTGGAAGCTTGCACACTTGTATTATAAACCGTGGGGACAAAGTGGGGCGCGTCTTCGTGACTGGCGCTATCTATACTTCACTCTGCCTGGAGCTCTGGTATCGAAATGATTTGTGTGTATTTCTCCTTTGCCCAGTTTCTACATAATGGTGAACGGTGACCTGCCGTTCAACATCAACACGCACCTGCTGCTACCGTTCGCGATAGTGGTCGTGCTCTGCCTCATCATCATACTCACGTTCATGGTAAGTTCACCATCTCTCTGCCGGCGACTAGGCCCGGTACACGTGCCAAGATGTTTGCGAGTCGTATTCAACGGTTTTCGGATCTTAAATACAGTGATTAGTCACACCACTAGCTTTACAGTGAAGGAAAACATCTAGAGGAAACCTGCATACGTTTGAGAAGCAATTCAAATTCATAGTATGTTTCATAGCCAAAAAGTCAAAGTTTCATAGTTCAAAGTAGAAATTCATAGTCATGCTTGAGTAACGGCGATGGACTCGCCATCTGTCACGTTGGCACCTCAATATGTCTCTGGCGGAAAGTGGGTGTGTGGGTACTACAAATACACCTCTTACGCCTACCCCTTCGGGGACCCTTGTGGAAGGCGTGTATAAATATATACATACATATGTATGTATGTATGTATAATACAGATAGTGAAGTGCATCAAAGACCGCCGCCGGGCCCGTCGCCACCGGCTGCCTAACCGCTCGCTCAAGAAGATCCCGACGTGCAAGTTCAGCAAGGGGGACCCCTACGACACCTGCGCCATCTGCCTCGACGACTACCTCGAGGGCGAGCGGCTTCGGGTCCTGCCCTGCGCTCACGGTAACTTGATACTCGGCCGCCGCACTGCGCACACGAACACTTGATACTTGGCCCCTGTACTGCGCTCACGGTCACTTGATACTTGGCCCCTGTACTGCCCCACGATCACTTGATTCTTGGCCCCTATACTGCGCTCACGGTCGCTTGATACTCGACTTCTGCTCACGAAACGGCTCGTGTTTGTGTCGGCATGTTTGTTTTCCCTTTCACGCTGTAAGGGTCGTGTATTTGATAAGATTAGTAAAGTGTGCGTGCGCGTGCGCAGCGTACCACGCGGCGTGCATCGACCCGTGGCTGACGCAGAACAAGCGCGTGTGCCCCGTGTGCAAGCGGCGCGTGCTGGCGGCGGGCGAGCGCCGCGCCGCGCCCGACTCCGACTCCGACGACACCGAGCCGCTGCTCGCGCCCGAGCCCGCCGCGCAGGTTTCATATTTATTTCAACAATAGGCTTGAGTGTAGAACATTTTACTGGAAAGTTCAGTTCGTACTCAGACCGCGCCATCAACGCTAATATCATTTACTTATTAGCGAGTGAACTCGAATAGAACAAGTATCAATCTTTTAATTTATATCAGTGAAGGGTACATATGGAATATACGAATTCGTTCCAGGGCGGCGGGACGTTCGACGAGCAGACAGAGAACCCGTTCCGGCGCGCGCAACGCTTCATGTCGCGGCTGCGCGCGCGCACCGCGGCGGCCGCGGGGGCAGAGGGCGACGCGGCCCCACAACACCCGGAACACGACGAGGCGTATGTATTGGTCGCTGCGGCCGCAATAACGGCACGCAGCGGTGCTCACGGGTGTTGTTGTAGCGCGGCGGCGGACACGGCGCCCCTGCTGCGGCCCGCCGTGAGTACGGTGTCGGAGCGCCGCCCGCGCCGCGCCGCCAGTCGCCGCGCGCGCTCCGCCGGCGCCGGACGCTCGCCGCGCGCGCCGCTGCTGCAGCCCGACACGCACTCCATCAACACCGAGGGCCAAGGGGAGATCGGTACGTTATACACGTTGCGACGCGCGCAAGCCCTGATATCGGGAGCGTAAAAAGGCTACGGCAGCCGTGTCCCATCAGGGCTCTATACCTGTTAGCCACTCTTGTTGTATAAAAAAAGTGTTTACTAGTGTATAGGGAAGGTCAAAGGAAATGTCACAATTGATTCAGCTCTAAAGGTGAATATTAAGAAAAAAAAATTTTTACGTAGAAATTGAAGGGCTAAATCGAGGATATTCGTTGAAAGAGGAGAGCACTTATGACATCCCTCTCCATAACCCGCTTCTAAATTACCCGCACGAAGTGGATAACGAGTGGACATAATAAGTAATGATGCCTGTATCCACCCACAGGAGTAGCGGCATTACCTGCGCCACGAGTGATCTCGACCACACACCGCGTGAATTTATGAACGTGTTGAGCGCCATGTCATGTCTCGTTGCATTCATAATACCACTTGAAGCATCAAATTATTTCCATTGTAAACCTTATTACTCCTGTTATAGAATACAAATTATATCATCAAACGTACGCTCAAAGATGTTATCTATACGGCAATGGAATTATTTAATGGAAATCTTATCGCTGAGTATCGTATAAAAACACCCACCTAGCATAAGGGACGCTGAGATATAATAAATAATTAATTATGACGCCTTTTATTGTGTAAGTAATTGTATTATTTAAGCTCGGCTTCCTAAGCTCTTAATATATTTCAGGATGGTCGCCTATGGTTTCGTCCTTAAAAGACCTTCTTTGAAGACTTATATAATGGCAAAAAACTGTCTATCACGCGCGTCAACCTTTCTTATACGAAGACTTACTGATTTGCCAATACTCTGAGAATAGTGTTAAACAGACACCCTACTGTCAGACGTCCCACTAGGCAGACCACTGGTGTGACAGGAGCGAGTGTCTTAATTGAATTTGCAAAGTTATCGCAATCCCACTCGCTTGTATGTGTATCCCAGTAGTGCCTTACAAAACAGGCAGGAAATTCTGAGAAATTATTCTTGTGTCTGATAGGGTGACCATCAGTTTTGGACGCAATTTTCTAAAAGCGGGATCGGGATTAAGTGTACTAGGGTGCAATATGACTTGATAGTTTGTTATGAGTTCTTGCCACCGTTTGCCAAAGCTATCTCACTCTGTGGATAACATTGGCTCAAATGTTGGCGAAGCACTAAATTAATATATGTAATACATTTTGAAATATGTAGCCCCTAAATATGATTTCATATTGAGCATGGTATGAGTGTCTCGATTAGAATAAGTAACGTGGTATTTGTTCATTATAAAAAATAAATAACATATTACATCACAGGAAGTAAAGAAATAAATAAGGATAAATAATTTGAACCTTATTGACAATGTATAGAGCTCAATTTAAACGCATCGTTCATTCATTAATACAGAAGACTCGCAAAATGTTAAGAAAAAAGTCGATGTCAAATGTCATGTGTGTTGAACGTCTATTAAATTCAAACAAAAATGTACTCAGAATGCGTATAAAATATGGCTCTATTTCCAATGCGGCCCTATCCGGCTTATGCACATTCGTGACGCAAAAACTATTACACTAGACCGAGAAAATTTCAATAATATGTAAAAGCTGGCCGCCCTGCTTTATCTATATTTTTGTTTTAACATAGCGATAAAATATTATAATTTATCATAGAATAAGTTGCGTTAGGTGTTTTGTAAGTATAAATTCGAGTAGGTACTAAGTTAATCCGGTTTTAACCTGGTAATGGTGGGAGCCTAGCTAAATAACTTTATCTCTTACTGTTCTGAACTTTGGAGTCGTATTCATAGTCAAGCCGTCGCGTGATCTTTGACTTGTTTTTAACTTAGTTCACTATTGTATTTTGTAGCTTGTATTAACTAATATTAGAAAGATAGGTAGAATAGATTTAGCCTTCTTTTAAACTCATTTCTGGGACCCGAATTCGATGAAGATATTACGATATCACGAAACCGGGGTAAAAAAAAATTACCAAAACTAGACTTTCTTAGATGCTTCTAGACACGTTAAAAGGACAACCCCTTACCTTTTTCGTGTCGTAGGACTTTGTTATTTTAAATTTAGAAACCAGAAATGTCAATCTGACATTATCAATGTCAATAATGACACCAAGATGTGACGTGTATAGCTTAATATTTCGACTAGTTTTTTCAAAGTTCAGAACAGTAACAAGTTTGTAAAAAGTAACATTATTGTATGCATATATTGTATTTAAAAAATTAAGAATAATTTACGTGATCAATCGTTTCGTGAATGGAATAAGATCACATTTTAAATTTGATACGCTAAAAAGGTAATTTAAATGATGTTTTAATACACATTTAACTATGGCAACTTGTTTTCCCAAACAGCTAAGAGTGAGAAGCTAGTTTTGAAGAAGAATCAAGAAGGTGGTTGGTTATTTTATATCGCTGTATGAACAACGTAATCGTATCATAATTGTGTGACTAGTGAAAAATAGACCTTTTTTATTTAATTTGTCTATGGTCGTATTTTTGGTAGTAAACAAGGCCTTCGCGCTTAGCTGGTCCCTTCATCGTGTTATTAAGTTACTGTATGACTTAGCTAATTATATCGAATAATTAATAATAATGTATTAACTGAACCATGTCTTAAAACAATAACAAAATGTGTCCCAGTTCGCTTAAAACATGAATTTTCTTATAATAATACCCCAAATAAAATAAACATTATTATAAACTAATAACCGTATAAAAGTGCATATATCATTATTATTGTAACTTTAATTTCAAGTAAACTGTATATAAAGAGTATTATATATAAAAAGGTTACCATGAGGGTCTAAGCTACCGATTGTATCAAGAAAGCCGATCGACTCCCATAATACTCATAGATTACAGTTCACGCATTAATTATCTCTAGGATGGTCTTTATAATTCATTGAGAAACTAGTACACAGACAAGTTTCAGTTTCTCTTTTTTTAAATTCATACCAAAATGAGATTTAAATAAAAGGCCGGTCCTTTTGTCTATGCATCTTTTATATTTCGTTTTCAAATTTATAATGAGAAAGGTTTTATGCAACTGGGCACTACAATAGCAATAAGATAAAGACGGTGTACAGTATTCCCACGGTTATCAGTTACATCGGCGCACGAGTTGCCAATAGCTCGCGATCACATTTCGTTAATTAATTAAACATCATTTTATATCATTGAAGTAGAGTGAACAATTTGTAAATGCTATAGAAAAAGTGTTTTAGTGAAAAATTATTATGTTAGATGAAAATTTTGATCAGGCTGAAAAACCCCATGCCTTTTGATCTATTAATTATGAAACACGATTAAAGTATTTAAGACAATGTTTACCTATTTATCTAAAGTTTTTTGTGGTGATTACTATTGAACTACACAAGGTACAGAATAGTTCGGCCTGTCAAAAAATATTATTCATTTTCAGAGGCACTTTGTCAATTAATATTGATTGTTCATGAAAAGTATCCTACTATAATAAAGATTATAATAAGATCAATAGTTATTAACCATATTTAATATGACCGATGTAGCATAAACGTAGTGATACTGTACCGTGCTATGACTGCATCCCCTAACCTGTAGATACGAAATTCAATTTTACTCCTGTGATAATAAGGTTTAGAACTATAAAGCAAATATTGTATAAATATGTATTGTTTCTTTTTAACAGGTATAAATTAACATTTTATTTTACTTACGCGTGATAAATAGTATTTTCATATCGAGTCGTCATGTCAATCAAAAGTGAACCTTATATAATTGTGTTTAACTTTCTTATTTTATTACTTGACTCGAGGCGCTTAGCTTCTAACGTCACCATACGTCCTGCGGCTCGATGTTGCATGATTTTAGGATAATCCAAAGAAATTAAAACGTTTGACACGAAATATTCATGTTTAATTTACTTTCCACTTCACATTTTGAACTCTATTTCAAATAATATTAACGGTTATAAGTTCGAGTAAAGCCTGCAACGCAAATATTGCAAGTTTGAATTCTGACTGTACCAATTGGCTTGGTGTGGTTTGTGTTTGAGCACACAACGAGCTCTATGGTGAAAGAAAAACAACGAGGAATACTGCTTACGTTCGAGAATTCGAAACGTATGTATAGCTAGTGCCACCCACGAAGACGTAACCTACCAATTTTTAGTCGAGGGGGTCGAGGGATGGGGGGATTCTATTATTTTTTTCGATTTTTTTCTAATTTCTTACAGGACACAGGTATATTTTATCCTTAATATGAACATATAGCGAAATGTTGCGAAAAGGTGTGGAGATTAGTAAGCATTTTGTAAAGCAAAGTTCCCTTTCCGCATCTGCCTGTCTGAATGCGATGAACTCGAAACTGAAGGGGTTTTGATAACGTTTTCACTGCTATTATTTTTTTAGTATTATATCGATGTATATAATATATTATTATTAATAATATAGTGTCATTGAGAAGAGGTAAAGTTGAGAAGCACGTTGCATCTCGTATACATCGTGGCACTGCTGCTTCAAGCCACGTTGCCTTTAACACCGACAAAAATTGTTAATTGTTATATTCTACATAATAAAGTCTAAGGAGGAAAATGAATAACAAGTTTAGACATAGAATACGTTTATTTCTTATCCTAATACAAACGTGTTTTCGACCCGCGACGACAATATCACCACGCCGTCTTTCAAGCGTAGATAGTAAGTAGAGCGCCAGTTTTCTCAAGACTAACAAGTTTTTCGAGTTATAATTTACTTATTATGACATTAAAGTTGAATAAATTATCAAATCATTTGCATTGTAGCGAACATTGTTTTGATATAAAGTTCAAAGACAGTGGAAGAGTGAAGTGTGTTAAAGTGTATGGATTCAGGTGAGAATTTTCTGTCATTCTAGTGACCGGGCCTCCGCTATTATGGCCCTGGCTTGCTCCACCGAGGATCTGAGGAAATATTCAATCTTTAATTAACATCACATCCTAGAAGAGGTTCCCAAATACACAATGCGCCGTGTAGTGTGTGTGTGTGTGCGTGTGCGTATGTGTGTACTCACAGGTGCAGCGGGCTGTGCGCGTCCAGCCTGTCGAGCGCCAAGCGCGCCAGGCGGGCCAGCCGGCGCAGCGCCGCGGCCCGCAACGCGCCGGCGCGCGGCAGCGTGTCCGCGATGGCCCGCGCCGCTGCGCACGCGCACGGGCCCGTGGCCGCGCCCGCCGCGCAGCACAGCGTCTCTGCACAGGATACTACATACTGCGCGGCCCGGGGCCTACACCCGCCCCGCTCGTGACGCGGCCGGTCATGGTGAACGGCTGAAATCTTTTTGCTTACTGAAGCAAACTGCTTTTTGCTTGCTAGTTAGCAAGCAAAAAGCAGTTGAACAGTTGTTCAACGGCTGCGACTTTATCGAGTCACGTTACTTCTGCGTTGAGAAGTGATTTTACAAAATACACAACAATATGTAGCGCATACCTATGAGCTGTAAGACGGCGGAGTCGGCGTGCAGTAGCGGCGGCGGGCCGGCCAGCGCCAGCGTGGCGCGCAGCAGCCGCACGCCCGCGCCGAGGCAGCGCCGCCAGAACGGCGCGCCCGGGCCTTCCATTATGCTGCGCAAGGACCGGGGCGTGAGCGCGAGCCCGCCGGGTGTAGGGGGGAGGGGGAGGGGGAGGGGGGGGGGGCGGGTGTGTACTGACTGCGGCGGCAGGGTGGGCAGGAACACGTCGGCGGCGCGCGCGGCGTGGAGACGCGCGGCGGCGACGGCGCCCAGACGGCGCAGGCCGGCGACGGCGCCGGGCACGCAGGCGGCGCGCAGCACGCACTGGCGCAGGCGCACGCACGCACGCACGCACATCGGGTCCCACGACGCCTCCACCAGCTCTGCGCACGCGCACATTGTATGTATTCGAGTTCAAATCTATTTATTGCAGGAACGTTGGTTTACACACAATCTATTTAATGTTTGATATTATATAAAACACCAATATTTGTTACCTATATATTGTAATACATACATATGTAAGCATATACATTCTTTACAAATATATATTCTGTTATTCATTTGATCATTTATGTACAAGAATTATTTTAGTGCGATTTTATGTTAACTTACATTGTGTAAGTTGTAGATGTATTCATACAGTGTACAAGCACTAACCAGTAAGCTTGGGCAGGACCACCTTGCACACGATAGTGGGCACCAACATCAAGTCGACATCTTCCCGCACGGAGTGTTCCGTCACCGACACTGGTTCATCGTACTCGTCCTCGTCGTCTCCGGACTCCGATTCACTCGAAAGCTTCTCGGATCGGACGCCGTACATCATGAGGCATCTGATCACAGAAGGGTAGCCGGTTAGACAAAATGTTGGGCTCTACTTATATGGTTGACTCCCTCTACTTACTGCCAACGCGGCAAGGAGCTCGGCTCGTTAATATGTACATGTACTTTATTTTTCCGCCATATGATTAAAAAAATATTGTAAATGCTCACTTGTACCAGTCCATCTTCTCGAAGTCCTCGTTGTCCTCGTCCGCGAGGGGATTCCACAGGATGAGCTGCGGGTTAGAAAGTCGGTATAAATATCACGTGAGTAATAAAATCCCACTCACAAATCTGTCAAGAAAGGACAATAATATATACCTCGGATCAAAAGGCAAGTTATATATATAAGTATAGAAGTTAATAATTTCTAGAGGGTTAGCAGCGTGTGCATACCTGGTGGCGGACGTAGGGCGCCAGCAGGCGCGGTAGGCAGTCGGGCAGGTAGGCATCGGAGTACAGCGCGGGGTGCTCGCGGCGCCAGCGCGCCAGGCGCCGGCACACGCCGCGCACGTCGCGCCACGCCGACAGCGCGTCCACGAACAGCGCCTGCGCCATCTGGCGGATGGCGTCTGCGCCACACAAGGCGACCATTGCAACACTAGCTCGCTGGTTATACTCATACAGGTGTCGTTTGGTTGGATTCCCTCACTTTCTGGTCCATTCCTACGTTCCCACATCTTTACTCTTTCAAAGCTGAACAAGCTGCATCGGCAATGTTGTGGTTGCTGCATTTATTCCTGTTATACACATACATATCATCACGCCGAGTCCCTAACGGGGTAGGCAGAGCGACTAGAGCGCCAGCTGCATTTCAGTTACAGCAGTGACATTACCGTGCTCATATTTTCTGTAAGGTGATATATCGATGATAACCGAGGCCAAGTGTCGTAGTGTAATAATATTAGTATAGTGATGTAGGCACCCCTCTCTCCCCGCTGGTGGTGCGCCTCAGCGGGCGGCAGGTCGTCGTCGCTGGAGTCCCCATCGCGGTGCGCGGTGGCGGCGGCGGCCTCCCGCTGCAGGCGTCGCGCCCGGCGCCGGCCCTCGCGCTCGGCCGCGCGCCGCGTGCGCCCCTCCGCCTCCGCCGCGCCCTCCGCGCCCTCCGCCCTCACGCTGCCCGCGCGCGCTGCGCCGACACACACACTAATGCTACCGGCCAGTATCACGCTCGGCTATACGTCACCATAAAAGAAACCTCATTCAAACTTAATTCAATTAACCTTGTGCTGCTCGATGCTCATAATGATGTACTTGCAAATATATGTTCACGCAAGGGAGTAGGCAGAGTAGAAGCAGTGTTAGTACTGTAGCGTAGTGTAGTAGGTAGGCGGCGGGTAGCAAAATGTGTGTGTGCGTGTGTGCGCGTGTGTGTGCGCGTGTGTCGCGCTCACCGGCCAGCGCGAGCACGTCCCGCGCCTGGTCGCGCACGTCGGCGCGGCGCCGCTCCACGAGCAGCTCTGTGCGCCGCCGATGCAGTGCCAGCGCGCGGGCCTCCAGCGCCTCCAGCTGCGGCATCTGGATACACACACACACACACTTACATAGGCATACACAACGTACCACACCTACAACTTGAAGTTAGCTTGGCAACTTCACAAGTCAATATTTCATTTCAAACGAAACAGAATAACGCATTACAAACGTACACTCGAAACAAGAAATCGTTCGTCACCTTAAAGGCGACATTCGCTTGCACCACGGCTATTATCAGTGATGCCAACATAAAAATTTCAAGAACATGCAAATTAAAAACATTTATGTACCCTGCAGGAATCTTTTCACCCACCCTTCTTGACAAAACCATAATGTACTCTCTAAGGAAAACCTCAAGCATTATTATGTGCAATCACCCAAAAACTGTATTAATAAACGTTCCCACGGTATTAATAGAAATCCACTATTTCTCCCTGGCCTTTTTGGTCGGCAAAACAGGCAGAGCGCTCTGGATTTGTTTGGACATCTTATAGATAGTGTAGATCCACGTAAGACGAAGGCCGTGGTGGCCGAGTGGTGCGAGCAGTTGCCTGCGACACAAAGATCGCAAGGTCGAATCCAGACTGTACCAATGAGTTTTTCTGAATTTAAGTACAGTGATTAGTCACACCACGAGCTTTACGGTGAAGGAAAACATCGTGAAGAAACCTGCATAGAGAAACCTGCATAGTCTGAGAAGAAATTCAAAGGCGTATGTATAGTCGTGCTTGAGTAACGGCGATGGACTCGCCATCTGTCACGTTGGCACCTAATATACCTCTGGCGGAAAGTGGGTGTGTGGGTATTACCCATACACCTCTACCTACCCCTTCGGGGACCCTTGTGGGAAGGCGTGAGGCTATTTGTTATTTTACCTTCTCGTCCAGGCACTCGACCAGGTCGGTGAGGTACCCGCGCACGGCCTGCGCGCGGCGGTATGCGCGGCCGAGCTGCTCACAGCGCGCCGCCCTACTCTCGCGCATGCGCGCCGCCCTCAGCAACCTGTCCAGGACTTGCGTCTTCCTCGCACTCGTGCTCTCCCTGTCTGCTTGTAGCTCTTCAAATCTGAATTCAACATTAAGACCTGCCAATTTTATAAGTGGCGAACCGGCAAATAAACCCCGCAGTGGCGGAATAATAGAGTTATTCAGTCTGTGAGGACGAAGAATTGGTTCAAAAGGGTTCAAAAATGATCTTTTAAAACCATGCATTTACATATCGGTGAGTTTTGTAATATATACAGCCGTAAGTAGAATTAATTCTAACGGCTGTATACCGAACCTCTATGTATGACAATTTTAGTGAATATATTTCTTACTGGTTTACATTAACTAAACTAGGTATTTTTGTACCAAAATAACAAATATTTTTCCGAAACGCGGGTATACGAATACTTAAATATAAAATAATAATTCCAATTTCAAATTAAAACATGATTTAATAAAATAAACTTTATAACATTTATTTACACAAGACTTGGCAAACTTAAAGTAATCAAACTGTCAAAGTTTCTTAACATTCGTAAAGACAAGTTATTTCAAAAAGAGTCAGTAGTCAGTATCTAACGCCAGCTTAAAAGCCCCATCAGAGTCGACACATCGCAGGATCATCGCCACGTCGCCATTGAACAGACGCAATGGTTCGTCCAATAGGAAAGCGGTACCTTCAACGAAACTATCCGCCCTATCGGTGGACACAAGAGGACCACCCTCGATGAGACGCACACGAAACCAACAAAGTAGGGCGGTGCATTCACCGTCGTTAGCGATAGGCACCCGAACGATGGAGGATTTAAAGTGCAGCGCACACTGGGCGACTGTCACGGGGGCGGTTAGAGGCGTGTACTGCAGACGCGCCAGTTCTAAATACACCGCTTGCGATACACGGAATTGACTAACATTCCCCTCCATGCCCTCGTGGGCCTTTCTCTCCAAGTCCGCGCTGTTCACAAGTTGTGCCACGATCTCCGTTTGCGCAGGTAGAAACAACGCCCCTTCCATCATATGGCCTTGCCTTAGGTGCGCGGCCACTTTCTTCCTGCGCAGGTCCAAGTCACCGTGCAGATCTATTAAAGGGCAGAATACCGCGTGGAACTTTTTCCCGCTAAACACTTCCCGAGACCACACCTCTCCCAAGAGTACCGTTACTTTAGACAGGGGTATGTCGTTAGCGCGCAACACAGTCTCCAAGAACAACTTGTCGTCCCTTGTCCTCGCGTGACAGACGAGCGATTGAACGCCTCGCTTCAGCATCAAGAGGCCAAAGAATGGAAACGGATTTAAATCGACCAAATCTAGCAAGGAGTGGTCTTCAATCTGACCCAAATATACGCTCACCGTATTTATGCTGCTCTCTATTATTTTCATGTATTCGATATCGTTCAAGAACTTTAGCGTCTCTGGGGAGATCCTGTGGATGTGCACTTCGGGTACGGTGAACAGTTTGCCGGCGTACGTGTAGAACTGAACGGCGGTGACGTCATTATTCTGCACCTCTCGGGGGAGGACGTCGAAGAAGACGGCCTGGAGGCCGGCGGTGGTGCTGCGAGTGTCGGGGGCGCCAGCGACGTCATCGTCGACGTGCAGCTCGAACCAGCCGACGAGGCAGTCGATGCGGCCCGGCCGGCGCGTGGCGAGGCGGGCGGTGTACGGCTCGGTGCGGCGGACCTTCTCGCAGATATCGGAGAAGCTGTTGAAGTTGACGTCGAACAGCGTGTACGGCTCCGTGACGTAGTGGAGGTCCTCGAGGCGCGCCACGTCCTCGGTGCAGTAGGTGTCGCCCGGGAGCGGCGCGGCGTGCGCGTGCAGCGCGGGCACGTGCAGCGCGCGCAGGGCGGCGGCGCGCAGCCGGTAGCGCGCGGCCAGGCTGCGGCAGCGCACGCCGGCCACGCGGTAGCGCGCGCGCAGCGGCCACGCGCGTAGGCGGCGCCCAAACGAGGCGCCCCAGGCCTCCGCGCACAGCAGGTCGTCCAGCGGCAGCAGCTGCCGGCGCGGGAACAGCGCCGTCTTGGCGTTGATCAGGCTCTTCTCGACGCCCACTTGGCTGGGGTCGATGCGCAAGGCCTTCTCGAAGTGGCACAGCGCCACCCAGTAGAACCCGTACCGGCATAAGTATTTGCCGATGTCGCTCAGCAGCATGGCGTCCCCCGGGAACAGTTGCACGGCTCGCTCGAAGTTTGTGAATATCTCGCTCTTGTGGTCGACCACGGCCAGCTCCGAGTTCACTTTGGTGAGACAATCGCGGAATTCTAGGTGCACGTGTTCTCTGATCTCGGGAAATTTGGCACAGGCGTGCATGTATGTATCTAGAGCCTTGCGCGGATTGGTGGCGTTTAATTTCCGTGCGATTTCAACAAATCTCCGGGCTATTTCATCCATCTTTGCACGTAAATAACTTAAAAATCAACAAAACACGACCTTCTGTGTCTGACGCCAGCAGAAGAATGTTCCAATTACACGGTTTACGACAAAAGAAATATCCGAAGAACATAAGAGATATTTGAAAGTCTATATAATGACGAGCTTATGAATGATTACTAAATAGCCTAATAATATGTAAGACAATAAGCTCCTTTGTAAAGGGATTAAGAATTCCCCAATTCCTTAAATTACATGCAAGTGCAATTTGCAGTTCCTAAAACAACCAATGCCGGCTAGTAACCAATAATGAATACCAGGAAAACATAAGCAAACATTGTAATATTATAATAATATCCATGTGGATATAAAAGGCACTTCTTAGAATATTACAACGGTCATATTTCAATCCGATTTGCAACTCGGTACCTACTTTGTGATAAATTTATGACAATCAAGATATTATTTTTAAACTAGAGCCGTGGTGGCCGAGTGGTTCGAGCAGTTGCCTGCGACGCAAAGGTCGCAAGTTCGAATCCCGACTGTACCAATGAGTTTTTCTGAACTTAAGTACAGTGATTAGTCACACCACGAGCTGAACGGTGAAGGAAACATCGAGAGGAAACCTGCATACGTCTGAGAAGAAATTCAAAGGCGTATGTATAGTCGTGCTTGAGTAACGGCGATGGACTCGCCATCTGTCACGTTGGCACCTAATATATCTCTGGCGGAAAGTGGGTGTGTGGGTTTGCCGTAATTTACTTTAAAAGCCGTGGCAGAGTAGTTCGTATAGTTGCCTGGAACACATAAATTGAAAGCTCGAATCCCGACCAATGAGATTTTCTGAACTTAAGTACAGTGATGAATCCTACCACGAACTTTACGGTTAATAAAAACATCCAGAGTAAACCTGCATACGATCGAGAACTCGAGAGAGAGTCTGTCACATTGGTACCTAAAATATATCTTTGGCGGAGAGTGGGGGTATGAATATTAACTATACACCTCTGCCTACCCCTTTAGGGACCCTTGTGGTAAGGCGTGAGGATATTATTATTATAGTGAGATGAAAGGTGAATAGGGCCGCGATCTAAAATTAATATCGCATACAACATGTTTTAGTTCTAACTGTACCTATGAGTTTTTTAAAACTTTCCAACACAAGGATAAATCGCACCACGAGCTTACGATGGAGGAAAATACCGAATGTGGACGAGGCGAAAGTATGTAAGTCTAGAGAGAGCTGGCGCTCTATACCCCCTGCCTACCCGTTAGGGACACGGCGTGATGATGAAAACACCGAGAGGGACCTGTATACGTCTCAGAAGAAATTCGAAGACGTATGTATGAGTAACGGCGAAGAACTCGCCATCTGAATAGCCATTTGAAATGAGATGTTGGCACGACTGACAATAGCGGTGGTGTTAAGCTTGCAGACGAGGAGTACTTGGTTCTTCGTGCTGGAATACGTTTAATTTACCAACTTACATTACCTCTTTTGTGATTAAACATTAAAAATGATTAAAATTGTAATTAAACTTAAAAACTACGTCGCGAACACGTGGTTCAAGCGAAAGTGGACTTAAATGTGTGCGACGGTTACTTAACAACTACGTCGTCGTGTCGCGAACACGTGGTTCAAGCGAAAGTGGACTTAAATGTGTGCGACGGTTACTTAACAACTACTCCGTCCTGTCGCGCTAACACGTGGTTCAAGCGAAAGTGGACTTAAATGTGTTCGACGGTTACTTAACAACTACTCCGTCCTGTCGCTAACACGTGGTTCAAGCGATAGTGGACTTAAATATGGTGACGGTTAGAGTTGTATTAGCCTACCGTGTCTTCAGCGCGGCGAGCAGCAGCTGCGCCGTGGCGGGCGGCGGCTGGCCGGGCGCGGCGAGGGGCCTTAGGTGCGCGGGCGCGGGCGCCAGGCGCGGCGGCGCAGGGGGCAGCGAGAACGGGTTCACTTCCGCGCCCTCGCCTGCGCACACACCACATTCGAGGTACTGTCACCCCATAAGGGGCATATAGATCATCAAGGGGAAGTCGGTATGTACATATATAATGTCTTCATATTATTATGTGCTTTCAATGCCCTCTTGGAGTCCCACCCTGACTGTGACCTGTTCGCTATGGACGGATGGAAGGCTATCATGGCGGCATGTCTGGAGTATTGTGAGATGAGTGTATGAATGAGGTTCTTATAATTACTAATTAGTGTAATTGGGTTTTTTTGCCGTTCTAATTATGTATAAATGAAGAAAAAAGAAAATGTAACTTGGGAGGGAGTTATATAAAAATACTATATTAGGTTTACAAAAGAGAGAACAGCAGAGTTGCTTGCTTGAACAGCTTGTTCAAAAAGAGTGTGAAAAGCTCAAGCAATGCCATGTTCTTAGGGGTTAGTTTGATGATGTATACATATTATAATAATATAAACTAGCTGTCCCGCCCAGCTTCGCCCGGGTGAAAAAGTAAAAGTTCCTGAAACACGATCGCAGCACCACCTATCGGGTCCAATTGTGATGTAAGCTATCCTATGTTTTAAGTTGGTTCAAACTGCACACGGTGTGCAAATTTTATTGAAATCTCTCGTAGCGTGAGTTCCGGGAACTTTTGCTACTTAACCGGTCAATGGCGAGAATGGAAATGGCGAGCAACACAGCTAAAGAGCCCCTGTGGGGTACGAACCTCGGCTTAGGGCGTTGCTGGATCGCGAGCAAGGGAGCTGGGCTGGACTGGTAACTTTATTTAAATATTATTTGGGGGCGGGATTTGCGCGTCTGGCTCGGCGCGGGCCGGCGTTTGCGGCGGAGATCGGGGACCGCGGACAAACAACGTGACTCGTAATTTATAGTACCTGAATGACCGAGCTCAGCTCGGTGTTTGACAATTGATTTAATACACGTCAAAGCAAACACTCACTGGCTTAGTGTTTGTTGCTTAGCAACGCTTTATTGTTGCTGTGTCGGTACAGCAGTGGCGAAACACATATTCTAATGAACTTGTAGCAGTTTTTCATTGCCTAAAAACACGGATAAAACGACGTTTTCTAAAAATGAAACCTAGCTAGATCGATTTATCGCCCCCGAAAATCCCCCCCTACCAAGTTATATGAAAATCGTTGGAGCCGTTTCCGAGATTCAGATTATATATTTATATACAAGAATTGCTAGTTTAAAGGTATAAGAATATATTAAGATAAGCTTTAGTACCCGTGAGGTCGACGATCGCAGGCATCGCCTTGTGCATCTGCTGCTCGGCCCATTCTTCAGCGCCGCTATCCAACTCCTCGTCGGAGGGCGCCGCTGCTGTGCCACCTAAAACAAATTTAAATATAACGTTTAAGTTATTT
>JACCPG010007599.1:0-18851 GCA_016069955.1 Drepana arcuata
GCTCGTCGCAAAATTGGTAGCAAAGCTACAATTAATATTGGTAGAAAACACGATTTTTTTTGTAACTGATCTCCTAAAACTGACATTATGTGAAATTGTAAGTATAGAAAAAGTATGTGTATATTTTTACGTAGTCTAAAAATACATAGACAAAGACGCAGTCCCAACTAGTAGCAATGTCGGCTGCGCTAGCGCCGCGATTAGCCTTAATTGTGGTGAGTATCACGCGTTTCGATGACTGCGCGTTATGCAACCAGACATGAATTATGTGTGGTGTTATTGTCGTCGGCGATTAACATGCGCCCATTAGATGCAACGTTATTGATGCAATTTGTTGGTGTTGATGAAACGTTCAATTACGTTAACTGAAGTTCATACTTGCCGCGGTTATCAAGTGGTTCATACACGAAAGGTTTCATTTAGTTAAAAGGCGTGAAAAAAAAACTGACTAGAACTTCAAATGGGTCAAACAGATCAATATCCATGGCGGTCTAAGCCAACGTTTCTATTTAATTATGACAATATTTTTTTACAGACTCTTCTATAGGTAGATATTCCATTATCCAAAATTAGAAAGGTGAACATTGGCGACAAAAACATTACGCGACATCCACATAGTTTATACACACGACTGATATTCAAATTGTAAAGCGAGTCACATATAAATGTAAACTACGTTGGATAGCTTAGCAAGTAGCGACAGAAGCATGAATATATATATATGCAATTATATAAACTTCACACGGAGTACTCCAACCATAGACGGTAAGTATAGACTGCCTTGAGTTTGACTCAAGTGTCAAAGTTTCGGTACAGTTAACTACATAAACGTAATGATTGATCTCACGACGGTTATGCCCAATGCTTTTTGCATTAGCATGCGTATTGATTTTCTCTACCCGTTTCATGTTATTTAAGAAACGAAACAAAAGCCGGGTGCTATCTTCTGAATAGAAATGTAGAAGAAGTGTAGAAATTTAACTAATTGGAGTCTTATAAATTGTCATCTTTATGATGATATTATGCTGCTAATCAGATTTCAGCCGACGACTTGTTCAATCGGTCACAGAATTCCGCAACACAACACCGCGGCATACCTCGATACTTGGAACCCAACAAAGGCTTTTGTTCTTTGAGCTGGACTCGCGGTTTAGCATTTTTTTACTTTATTGCATTCCCAAGGTGCTGAGCTGAGCTGGTCGTTTTAGACCTAAACTGGTTTGGTTTCGCCTTGCGACGCGTACTTCTTAACGCAATATTATTCATATGTTTTTAAAGATGACCATGCGTTATAAAGGTTAAAATTATTGTCCAAAAGGGATGTATTGCTGTATGCTTTGGTAGTATGATTTATGTGTCCAGAGTAATCCTATTAGGAACATACATCACAGTTAATTTGATTTCTAATAAAATAGGTAACAGCTTCGTGTATCTTCATACTTCATTCATCTTCATTACGTTAAATTAAAAAAACTCTTTAAACAGTGACGAATAGGCTCAACGACATCATAAAGTACTTAACGACACGCAAAATACTTAGTCCAAACTATGTTTACTATACTTCAAAGGTAGCCAATCAGTAAAAGCTTATTTGTGATGCTCAGAGGTCTATAGTGCCCATAGTTAACAGCATAAGAGATGTACCAGTCCATTTCCCACCAAAGTTATAGCAAAGAGAGTTGCATTGATTGAGATCACGCGACATATTCCTGCAGCCAAATAGCTCTTATGCCATACGGTGTATTTGTTAAGTATAGTTTCAACTCAGGTCTCTAAAACAAAGCTACTCCATTCAACAAACCTAGAGCAATTCGCAAGTGATAAGATACATTGGCTATTTGTTAGAAATTTTGAACGAAATCGATGATTCTAGAAAATTTTCATTTGATCTATGAGTCGATGATTCTAGAAAATGTTCAGTTAAAATTATTTGGCAATCACTAACGGCCGAGTGACAAGATCTATGTGTGCTGCAGTCGTTTGTGTGTTGCAAGACATCGGAGACATTATAATTAAAGAGAACAATGCGTGGTCAAGTGACGGTCGGTCAGCATGTAAGCATGTATGTATGTACTTACGCGCGGCGACTGTGCGACGGCAGCGGCTCCCATCAAAACAAATTGTTTACTGGAACTGGCGCACGTGTTTGCAAAGAGAGACAATAATTGTATCGCACTATAAAGTTCTATATATCATAACATGGCATTCAACTATGATACCTATACATTATTACGTACATCCGGCTGTTGCGCTTAATATCGGATTTTATTGTTTGGTACTCACATTACTTCACGGTCTATTTTAACAAATACCGCCCATTGAAACACGTATATTACGTTTTAAATATGTTAAGCTTTATCAGGATTCCCAAAAGAGCTAGTTCAAGCAAGTTTTTTTTTTTATACAACAAGAGTGGCAAACAAGCATACGGCCCACCTGATGGGAAACGGTTACCGTAGCCTATTTACGCCCACGATACCGAAGTATCACTTGCGTGTTGCCACTCTGTGTTCGGAGTGTTATAGTGTGTTGGCAGCATAAGGTTTTATCCCTCTGCTTCCAACACACTGTAACAATCCTCCCCCCTCCCCAAAGAGCTCATTACTGGAAACCTTATTCACCACGTAGGAACACAGCACAATAAATTGTGTTATTTGGCTACGGACTTCTATAAGGTGGAGGTCCTGCCCCAGTCGGGCAGCACCGAATTCGAACGGGAGTCCCGTTATGCCCTACCTCTCTTAAGTGCCAGAAAATGGATTTTCTTTTGTACAAATATTTTTTTATATTGCGTTATAGACAGTATCTCTCTTATATTCTCCACGATTGTAAAACAGGGATACCCATAACTCTTATAATATATATATATATATATATATATATATGAGACCCGCGCCGACTTCGCATGCGTGGTGGCTAGACAAAACAGGATACCTTGACATCCTACTAATATTATAAATGCGAAAGGTTGTGAATATGTATGGATCTTAGTTACTCAATCACGTCAGAACATCTGAATGGAATTGAATGAAATTTTGCACAGAGATAGATTCATTAGTTGGATTAACACATACAATGTGTACCGTAAATAAATCTAGATAAAATTATACTAATGCAATCGATGTAGGCCTGTGAGACTTGAGAAAGGACTCGGTGTCTGATTATATGTGTATATTTATTTCTATCATACTTGCCTTACCCTGTGCTTCCGGCCGCATAAAATCTGATATCATTGGGAGATAATTTTTTTCTAAAAGACCATAACCTTAGTGCTACACCTAATAATAATCAATCTCAGTGCCAATTTCATCAAATTCAGTCCAGTAGATTTAGAGAGATTTTAGATTTGAGAGATGAATAAATATCTTCATATACTTTCGCATTTATAATACTATCAGGATTAGCCGTAGGATGGGCCGATGATCAAGTTCTATCGAAATGTTGTTAAGAATTTCATATTTTCGTCGTAGACACGTGATATATACTCATGGCAACACGACTCATTAATAGCATTGGCATTTCAATACATAAATAAAATTTACATAGATTTCTTATGTATAATAGATACGACCTTGCCAAGTAACTGTTTTGGAGTAAAATCGGAATAACCCATTATGTTATTAATTGGATATATAATGCGGATTGCGGATCCACATTCACACAGCTGTTCGCCTGCTGGCTATTATATCATGTTAACCAATGTCCCATACGTTACAAAATTCTATTATTCCTCAGTGTGAGAAGAAAAGAGTATGAAAAGATTCGGGTAGGCACGGCAGCGCGCGAGGATTTGTTTTGTGATAGCGTTTGTTTACCACTGTAGTAGTAGATATTCATATACCTATATATTCACGCCTCGTCGAAAAGGTAAGCAGATGTATGTATCCTGCCACTTTTACCGGAGATATATTTTAGGTGATGAATGGCGAGTCTATCGCCGTTCTCAAACACGACTATACAAACGTCTTTGAATTTCTTCTCAAACGCATGCAGGTTTCCTTTCAATGTTTTCCTACACCGTAAACCAGTTGGTACATTAGGGATAAGCTTGCACCACGACTTCTCGTAACAATAATTGATTGATTGATTGATTGATTATCCTCACGCCTTCCCACAAGGGTCCCCGAAGGGGTAGGCAGAGGTGTATAGGTAATACCCACACACCCTCTTTCCGCCAGAGGTATATTAGGTGCCAACAATAATTCGTACAACTATTATATATTGATAGCAAAAGCAACAAGTCAACACTTTTGGTTCATCCATGTAGTTACAAGAATATATTTACTGTCTCTACTTGGCGAGATAATATATAATTAAGTATGTATGTATGTACTCCACGAGTCACTTAAGAGAACAAGATAAAGATTTAGGCGTGGAATTTACCTAATGAATAATGCAAATCATAGTAATGGGGTCACATTTTTGTACCTCGTAGCCTTGCACCTGCCAGCTGGCGCTATCTCGGCCGCCTCGTAATCACGTCATTTACACCCGGAACCAACTCACAAACATCATGTTTTTTATTCCATTCTCTTAGTTACTGTATACCTACAGAAGAATGTATATATATCATCAACGGGGTAGGCAGAGATTATAGAGCGCCAGTTCTCTCTAGACTTACATACCTCTTTCGCTTCGTTCACATTCATCAGTCTCTTCATACATGCTCGTCGTGTTCGTGTGCTTCGTACAATCACGCCCTCATTCACTCCTGTTGATTTGAGAATCTCTTCATTGCGGAAGAAATAATAAGTAATAACCAATTTACTAAAATAAACGATTTAAACCATCTAATTGAATATTTATACAAATGCATAAGTGAAATTTATTGCGTCACACGGCTAATCACTTGATTTGATGTCTATATTACAATTTTAAATATACTAAAAGGATTTTATATTGGTCTTATATATTCGCTAATGCAAACCTAATAATATCATAAAGGCGAAAGTTTGTAAAAAGTTATATGGATGTTCGCTGACTCTCATTTTGTAGCGACTGAATGGATTAAAATTTAATTTTTAGTTTTGTTAAAGAATAGCTTGAAACCACATTTACTCAAATAGATACTATAAACTCAAAGAGATAAGTACGACATCGTACATTTCTCACGTTCTAATCTCCAAAGCTCATTTGAAGTGCAAAGTTTGAAATAAAACTCTCTCAGGTCATCTTGAGTCACTCCGGCATACCCTTGTAAGATTGTTTTTCTTTAAGCTTTTATTTAAGTGGCTGTGTAACATTTGGAAGTGTCAACAATTTGTTTGACATGTGTCAGGATTATGGCTCGTAAAAAAGTATATTTATGGCAAAATATATTGAATTTTAAATGGCGTGCAGTTGGCGACACTAACGCCCAAAAAGATTAGGAGGACTGAAAACATCGGTTTGGCAACTTGTTGTAATTACTTTAAATGCTTATGAGGTAATTGAGATTATTATGTTAAGAACAAACTTTAATATTCTATTTTTCTCACAAACGAATACGTTAGTTTATAAAAAACTAGAGGTGCCCCGCAACTTCACACACTTTAAGTTTGATGTAATTGGTAGATATTTTTTATGGATTAAAATATACGATATGTTAAAACAGCAAATGATCCACCTCTGTGCTAAATTTCTCCCACAAACATCCCCACATACATGCATAAATATCACATACATGCATAAATATCATCACGCCGAGTCCCTAACGGGGTAGGCAGAGAGTATAGAGCGCCAGTTCTCTCCAGACTTACATACCTCTTTCGCTTGGTCCACATTCATCAGTCTCTTCATACATGCTCGTCGGTTTCGAGTACTCTGGACGTTCCCATACTGGATCGTCCGATCAATTACATACGATGGTAAGAGTTTACCGCCGCCGATGGACGCTTGCAACAACAGGGTTATCACTCGCGCGTTGCTGACCCTGCAGGAATCTTGACACAGCCTTCTTGAAGAGCACCATGCTGTACTTCCTTGCATGTAATGTAGGCTACATGCTGCTTTTTAACAATTAGGCAGTAAATAAATTAGCAAAATTAAGTTGTTTCGCCAACTGCCACAGAACTAGGTCTATAAATCGTATTAACTATATAATAAATACGCCGTGGTGGCCGTGTGGTTCGAGCAGTTGCCGGAGACACAAAGATCGCAAGCTCGAATCCCGACTGTACCAATGAGTTTTTCTGAACTTAAGTACAGTGATAAGTCACACCACGAGCTTTACGGTGAAGGAAAACATCGTGAGGAAACCTGCATACGTCTGAGAAGAAATTCGAAAGGCGTATGTATAGTCGTGCTTGAGTAACGGCGATGGACTCGCCATCTGTCACGTTAGCCTAACGTGTCACGTTACCCATACACCTCTGCCTACCCCTTCGGGGACCCTTGTGGGAAGGCGTGAGGATATATTATTTATTATAACTATATAAAGAAAACAACGATAAAACAGTTAACTTACGCATAGAATAACTACGCTTCTTGAGAACATACATATAAATTATTCAGTTTTCAGGCTGTTCCGTCGTATCTAGGTATTTGTGGGCCTATTCTACGCTTAGCCTACTGAATAATACAACAGGACACTAACCTCTAAAATTGGATCTACGCATTATATTTTACCATAACATTACATGATCTTTACGTATATGTTTAAGCAATCAGGCCAACAAGAGAAAAGAAAGTAAGAAAGCAAAATTTGCTATGTTATCGAAAGCAGTCGTTATTTTTAAACATTTGGGGGGTCTTCATAACCCTAGCTTATAAATTGACATATTACTTTGAACCAGTAATTCGCCTTTGTACAATTCCCTTCCACTCTCAATTCATCTACATTATATCTCATTACTATAGAACAGCCATGTGCCGAACCGACTGGGAATCAATTGTCATAAGTTTAAGAGCTTGTTGACGTCTCTGCGATTCCTTCCATTTGCTTTTGTCCAACGTAATCTTTGACCTCCCTCTCTCTCTCTCTCTGACCTGTCTCACGAGAGACACCTTTACTTGGTATGAGTCATATATTGTGATCATATAAGAGAGGAGTGGAGGACTATATTGTCCCTTCCCCTTCGGGGACCCTTGTGGGAAGGCGTGAGGATATATATACAATATTCTCGAAAAAAACGTTACCAACATCTCTCAGCGAGAATCGAATCCGCGACTTAAAACTTTGCAGCCAGGAGCTCTGACCACAGGGGCGAAAATTCTCATAGAATTCAAACTTTAATTAAAACTTCGTAATGGGTTAACTCAAACATTATTAGAGTAGTTTAAACAACAACAAAACTATACAAGCCTTTTTTTGTAAAAAAAATAAGCTTTATAATAAAACTGCGAAGCGAATGCCACAACAAAGAGCTACATAGAAATCACAAATAGTTTTTATACGAATTACATATTTTATGTGCTCACAAACAATCGGTCGTCGTGTCCTAGTCTCAGACTGAGAGGAAACCTCATAATTAGAACTGGGTTGTAAAATAACCATCAAACCAGCATATTCAAGAGGAGTGTGTCGCTGTTAAATCCAAACAACCTTTGTTACTAAAAAAGAAACGGATTCTATTTCTTACGTAATAGAATTTAAAGTTCAAACTCGTTCGAGATAACTGAGATATTTTCAGTTGTAAAATGGTACATGTAAACCGCCTCATAAATTACGTATGTATGACAGAGTGCGTTGTTACGAGTTTTTACGATCGGAAATGTTGTCGAGATTAACAATAAACAATTCCATCAGTGAATGTCAAATGCGGAATATATATATATATATCCTCACGCCTTCCCACAAGGGGGGACCCTTAGGGGAAAGGGTAGGCAGAGGTGTATGGGTAATACCCACACACCCACTTTCCGCCAGAGGTATATTAGGTGCTAACGTGACAGATAGCGAGTCCATCGCCGTTACTCAAGCACGACTATACATACGCCTTTGAATTTCTTCTCAGACGTATGCAGGTTTCCTCACGATGTTTTCCTGCACCGTAAAGCTCGTGGTGTGTCTAATCACTATACTTAAGTTCAGAAAAACTCATTGGTACAGTCGGGATTCGAACTTGCGACTTTTGCGTGGCAGGCAACTTTTCGAACCACTCGGCCACCACGGCTCTTTATATGCGGAATATCTACCAAGTTATAACACTTGCTCTATGATAGAAGTTATAATAAATTACACTATATTCCTGTTTGGATGAGTATGAACTATGAAATAAAAGTCTGTAAGTCTGTAGAGAACTGGCGTTCTACTCTGTTTATCATGTGAGGGACTCAGCTTGCTGAAATGTAGGTATCTATGAATATTTTAACTACAAGTTTTTAAATATCTTTAAAAACTAGAGAGGGACAAGCTAGACTGAATGCTGGACTGGACAAGCATTTTTGCTCTGAGCTAAAACAAAGAGTATATTTTATAGATAACATTTTACGCGGATGAATCTGCGGGGCACAGTTAGTATTGAATAGATCGAGAAATGCGTGTGACTTGCGTATTCAGTTTCTGACGTGCGAAAATCTCGGGCTCGGCTATATTTATTTGATTATTTACGATTTGCAAAAGATTACTTTTTTATTTAATGTACTAAATTTCAAGTGGATTGCTTAAGTAGTTCAAGCCCTAAATAAATTTGTAGACACGCATTGTTAATAATAATGTCGTATATTCAGATTTAAATGTTTAATGTAATCAATTTCAGTAAGTACATTTATGTCATACACTGGTAAAATTGTCGTGTCTATCGGCTATTCATTCATAACAGTCCCACTCATTCATGACGTCAGTGAGCTCGACAAAGTTGACTGCGCAGTCTCGTGGTCACGTTATCTTATGGTTCGCGTGGACTTATCAAGAATTAAGACACATGGCTTGCTAGTAGTACTCTGATGTACTGAGGTCCTTTAGCGTATGAATGATAATAATATGTCTGATATATTACTGGTACCGTTCAAATAACTCGGAACAAATTAACGATTTGGCTATCCGAATAACTCTCCGCCATTTTTTGACCAGTCAATGCATCCACCCTAAAATCCAATGTATTTTGTTGAAATAAATTAAGAGGAAATGCCAAAGTTGTAGGTAAAACGGTTTTCTCTACGAAGCAGCTATTGAATTCGTGGTTTTTTGCACAACTGTATCTACAGTCGACAACCATACAGCGGGGAAACTGGGCTATAATTTAGTCGCTCGGGACTACTGAATCTGAATATGCCTTATAAATGTGTAATGTTGAGATTGACATTTCAATAACAATATTAAATTCGTTCAGCCTGTGGACAGCTGGCCGCAGCCTCGCAGCTGGGCGCTACACGTGCGATGGTCACGACTCACGCACCTCAAGGACCTCACGAGCGGATCTTACCATTGCAAAATATTTCAGCACTGCTTGTCTAGTAAATTCTCGCGCTTCCTTTACAATCATCTGCTTCCTCTCAAAGCTTGCCTTAATGAAATCAGAGAAACCTCTTGTTAATATACAAGAATGGTTACAACCAATCAAAGAGATCACCATATATATAGAAACCAGTTAACATAGAATAAGTTAACCTTGCAATACTCAGAGATAACTCGCGCATTTTTTTGCCACAATAGGTGTAACAGATCCGCTTTCTGTCAAGCTTCCGTAGCAGTAAAATGTCAAGTTATAAACTACACTTTTAGTTGACACTACATATTGATATTAATAACTGACTATAGCAATTATGCTTATTTGTTAACATATATTCTTGCAACATTTTTGGAAGATAAAAATGTACCAATTATTTATATGTTCAAAATAAAGAGTTGCTATGTCAAGACGGGAACGTCAAAAGTACTAGAAACCGGCGAGCGGCTATGAAGAGACTGACGAATGTGGACGAAGCGAAAGAGACATGTAAGTCAAGGGAAAACTGGCGCTCTTTACTCTCTGCCTACCCCGTGAGGTACTCGGCGTGATGATATGTATGTAAGGCAGTATAACATTATAATGATAGATTTTTCTGCCTACAAACCAAAAACATAAGAGCGTTTTAAACAGCATTAAAATGTTAAGGCAAAAAGTTAATTACACTCTGAAGTACGTGAATACTTCGCGTGCAGGTCAAAGGTGGTCAGTGCCGCACGACGTGGTCTGACGTCCGCCATCAATTTGCTAATTCATTCTGTGTCGGCCAGCTGCCACTAACAAAAACAACTCGATAGCGTATCGTGATCTCAATAGCTGAATACAATTTGAATTTTTATTCGAACAGGTAGATACCTAGTAATACTAAACGGCACTCCAGCTATTATACTTCAGATGAGGTCTAAACAACACCTGGGAAATTTTACTCAAAGAACGGACAAGTGCGATTCGGATTCGCGTGAGGTTAGAGTTCCGGCTTATTTTGTTTTATAAATCCTACTAATATTATACACGGCGTGATTATATGTAGGTGTGTATATATTATTAAACCTACTATTATAAATGGGAAAGTTTGCGAGGAACAGAAATTTGGCACAGAGAAATAATATTGGCTGGATATATATATATATATAACCTCACGCACGCACGCACAAGGGTTACTGAAGAGGTGTATAGGTAGCACCGACACACCCACTTTCCGCCAGAGATATATTTTAGGTGCTAACGTGACAGACGGCGAGCCTATCGCCATTACTCAAGCACGATTATACATACGCCTTTGGATTACTTCTCAAGTATGCAGGTTTCCTCTTGATGTATTACTTCACCGCAAAGTATAAAAAAAAAGTTCATTGGTACAGTCGGAATTCGAACTTGCTATATTTGTGTTGCAAGCAACTACTGGAACCACTCGGCCGCCACGGCTCTTAGCTGGATATGGACATAGGATTTGTATAATTCAAGAAAAAAATATCTATAATACTAGAATACGTTAATAATACATTAAAGTTCATCAACGGAATACAGAAAAGGATATACATACATAGGAACTATTTCGTGTCAGTGCCAATCCTGGCTAGAGGCCTAGGTCTCGCCATTGACCGGTTAAGTAGCAAAAGCCCCCGGAACTCACGCTACGAGAGACAATACAAAAAAAAAAAAAACCAGTGCTAATATTATTCTTAAATTTAATAACTCTTGTCGGTGTAAATGGTGAAGTTCCATTATATCTGGCCGAGCCTTCTCCTTCGTGTCGTATACCAAAGTAATAGGTAAATTCAATACAAATGTTCCATGTACTTTATCAGCAAAATTACAATTTTGTTTATGCGCAAGTTCCTTACAAGACCTTGATAAATATCGCTTATCAGCGTATTATGAACAAGTATTCTTGCTATAAATCATGTGGAACTTCAGGTGTTCTAGTTCGAGATCTTCTAAAATGTGAACATAAAGAAAGGTACTTAGAGATGACTTTAACTTAATGGTATACTTGAACAGTATTCGAAATTCGATCGCTTCGAAAAATGTGCGGAGTAACGATATTAGATCGAATCCGCAATGAAGAGATCCGCAAATCAACTGGCGTGAATGAGGGCGTGATTGTAAAGATGAAGAAAGGCATGTTACGTTGGTTTGGACACATAGAAAGGATGAGTGAAGAAAGATTGACGAAACAGATATACAAAGCAAAAGTGTGCAAGAAGAGGCAGAGGAAGGCCACGTTCCAACTACCTGGATCAAATCGATCGGACTCTCAAGGACGGGAACGTTAAGAGTACTCGAAACCGACGAGCATGTATGAAGAGACTGATGAATGTGGACGAAGCGAAAGAGGTATGTAAGTCTAGAGAAAACTGGCGCTCTATACTCTCTGCCTACTCCGTTAGGGACTTGGCGTGATGATATGTATGTATGAACAGTATTATTTATAGCGACTATCAATAATATTTGTGTGCAAAAGCGGTAGTGATCGTATGTGTTTACGAATAACGCCGTGGCGCATGTGGCTCTGCGCCTGCGACTCCTCAGGACAGCACGTGGCGCCGACACCACACCCCTACGACAGGGCTAGCATTAACCGACAAATTACAGCGCCACGACGACATTGAAACGGAGATATTAAAACAAAAAAATTAGAAATGCCCACTATTCTTAGGATACATATACGAATCCTAGTTTAATACATCTTTTAATGTTACACCTCAATGGCGATTTTAGGTGTTAATTTTATTATAATGATGATATTATTTTATATATTCACTGGTTTACAAGCTTAATTTTTCAAACCAAGATTTGAAACACTTCTCTTAAATTTATAAATCATGTAATTTGCTATCCTAAGTAATGAATGCTTCAGTTTCTTTGTAATCCGTGCCAGCCCTATCAAGACATTAAGCAGAGCTACTATTTATATTCCGTGTCCTGTCATATAATGACGCTACGCAGCGATGACTGGTAGCTGTACTTTTCAGCCTATTGCACATACATCATTATACTAGTGTAATCAAATACACGTATAAAACAACATAATTACAAGACAAACATGCACCTATGATAGGACATTTGAAGTGGGATTAATGTCTTGGTGGTAACAAGTCATAACGCGCGTTGATGTCTTTCTAAGAAGGTATTAATCGCGGGTATCAAGAACCCTAGCTGTTATTTCAAACAAATCCAGGCTACGAGGGCCTATTTCAATGTCATAATCAATCACTGCCTTGAAAAAGTGATCACTATTTCAACCACACGATTCCCGCAGCAATATTTTATAACTTAAATCATCTGACGCCGTAAGTATGTGTCAAAATTGTGTAAATTATTAGCGAGGCATCAGACCTTGGTGCCGGATACTCGTGTCCTCGTTTGCATGGTCGACAACAATGGAGGAGCATTGTCCATTGCGCGTGAGGTTTGTCATGCGTTACGTCACTCGCTACGAATAAACCCAGCTCAAATACTCACGATTATGATATTTCGAAACCTAGATAAGGTAGGCCCGAAATTAAACTAGCATTAAATATAGTTATAACTTTCCTGACTATTGTCATTTTGCATACGTAAGTAATTTTAAACTTCAAATTGTTAAAAAAATATTCCTGTTCAACGAATTAAGCTTCAAAATTCAAATGTCGTCGTTGCAAACAAATTCTCGTCATTTTGATGTCACTTTTAAAGCAACACTAAAAGTAATCCTTTTAACATCCCAATTAGCTAAACATAAAGTCTAGAATTTATATTTATATACACAAATTTTTCTGTACAAGAAAGATGTAGAAACATGCGCCTGATCGAATATTGAGGCCTCTAAAGGCGCTTGCAATTGAGAATTATGTGTGAGAGGAGTGGTTCAACAATGACAGTTGATGTCAGCGCATATAGAGATATCTATCCCTCCGCTCGCGCTTTTTTTCTAGCCTTTACGCTCGTGCATGCGCGTGCTCTATCTGTTATTCGAACCTCGTTCCCGCAATAACGTGACAGAGATGCTACGATTGTACTCTCCGTGGCATAGCTGTTCAGCCCCTCAATTGGTTGACTTGTACCTCTGGGCACACGTGGGCTTTTTATCGTTTCTATCGATCTTACTAGCTTGGTAGTATCTTGTACATAAATCAGGCCTTTCTACGCTTTGAGGTTAAAAATAAGTATAATACGGCAAACAGTTTCTATTAGTATATCAGAATCTCTAACACATAATATAAGTCACACCACGAGCTTTACGGTGAAGGAAAACATCGAGAGGAAACCTGCATACGTCTGAGAAGAAATTCAAAGGCGTATGTATAGTCGTGCTTGAGTAACGGCGATGGACTCGCCATCTGTCACGTTGGCACCTAATATACCTCTGGCGGAAAGTGGGTGTGTGGGTATTACCTATACACCTCTGCCTACCCCTTCGAGGACCCTTGTGGGAAGGCGTGAGGATATATTATTATTATATTATAGAATCTCTATCGATCCTATTCAACAAAAAAATCTCATCGAAACTAGAATTTCAACAGACTATCTTTTCATTTCTTTATATATTTATACATATAAAGCTTATGTCAAGTCAAACCGAATCCGAATCTCCGCTGTTTATTGCCTATTTTGCAGTAATTTGAATGTAAGCTTAGCAGCATCCCCATATTTGTACCAGCATTAATACAAATACTCGCTTCCAATAATTACAACTTGGCGTCTTACTTTCAAGTGTTGTTAAAGTCATAACTTCCTTTTCGACTCCAGAGGAACGATGTTAGTATTTAGTTTAAGTAATCTTAGTAAGGACACCGCTTCTCCTTCATGTCTTTATACAGCCCTGTGTATTTAAGTCTTAGATTGTGATTAACATCTGTATGTAGACGTAGAAGAGTACAGTGAGCACATGTTGCGTCCAATCTGCACAGCACGTGGCGAACAGCGGTGTCGCTGTCACTGCCGATCAATGCCACTGTTGTGCACACATTTGATGCCCACATGCGATCACACAAAGCCAAACCCGATTCCAAATTTGAATACACCTCAGAAAGGCAACGACAGGGAAAATTAAAGAGAATTGTTATAGTTAACTATTTTCCCAGGTACTTACAAGATCTGCGGGCGAGATTTGCTACACTTTGTTATACGATCTCTCGTCAGAGAATGTCTTACGAGACCTTTACCCTTAAGACTAGTTGGTAAAGGGTAGTGACCTCTAATCTATTTGAACAAACAAGCCTCATTGAGAAAATGCATTGTGTAAAGCAATACAGTTCTGCATAACTATAATACCGAAATCTATAGTTACCAAGGCCTTATTACGTATTCATTCCAATTTTGACATCACATGTGCAAACTGAACACGTACTTAGGTATACGACGTCCGCCGGATATCCATTGTGCACATATAATTATATTTCACTACTATACTAGCTTTAAAACTGATCAAAATTAATATTCAAATCATACTCTTAACTGTGTAAAAACATCATACATGCAAAAGCACTAAGAAAATAAGATTTGTTCAAGTAAACGCTTCACGGTTGAATAAAAAATCATACAGAGAGTTGATAATAAAATCATAGTCTGTACTTATCTTTAAGCGGACGTGGGGGCGGTGTTTCGAGAAGCTGCCTGCAACAATGATTGCAAGTTCGACTCTTGACTGTACCAATGAGTTTTTCAGAACCTAAGTAAAGTGATTAGTCGCACCACGAGCTTTACGGTGAACGACAACAGCAAGAGAAAGCATGCATAGGTTTGAGAAGAAATTCAAAGATGTATGTATAGTTGTGCTTCAGCAAGGGCGATGGACTCGCCATCTGTCACGTTGGCACCTAAAATACATCACCTTCGAAAAGTGGGCCTGTTCAAGAACCTTAGTGGAAAGGCGTGACAATCTATCATCAACATTTTTCAACAGTATTTAATTAATTAGTTAAGATTGTGTGGATGAATATTGCCCTAATTTGCAGAAGAAATGTAGTAAAAAAAATTGTAATGTTTGTATGCAATCTATATTATCTTTATAGAACATTGATACTTATTGATCCCAACATCAACATCATATATAAAAGAAACTAATTGAATTGTTAATGAATTTTCATACCCGTTTTGAAAATAGCTCTGATATTTTTTCATTGGCTTTCCGCAATGTCACTTTGTCATCGCGATACTTCCTGTGTCGTGTCGCCTTGTCACTCGGCCCAAAGACACCGACAATTTCGACAGTTTTAGGTGAACTCACCAACAAACAGGATTATTTATAGATGGACTATAAAGCAAACGTTGTTTTTTATAATTAGCAAGGCTGAATATAAGCTCTATATTTCCATCCAGCCACCCTGTGGAATACGGTCTCATCGATGCTGCCCTGGAGAGATAGTTCAATTAAAAACCAAGTGCTAACCTGACTTGTACATTTAATATATTTCATTATCTTGCCATCTTGACCAGTTGATGGTTTTAGCATAATATACATTTCTCAAGCTATGAAATTACTTTACATCATTAGTCATCTGCGAAACGCGAACAAGCTGCAGTATATTTTAATTCGGTGTTTCTGGAAGTAAACTTTAATGAGACCGCCCGTCACCATCTGCAAGACAGATTCTTCCTTTCCAATGCGATTGCCCAAAATCCTGCAGTCCATATGGACGTGAGAACTAAGCTCACATTTGTTTTTGAAAGAAAGCCTGTTTGGTATTTTATTATACGCACCTCCTTGTTAGGGAAAACATGTGGATAATGCTTAAGCCCGACGCAGATTGCCATCTCCAATTGTTTTATTAATGTGCAGTTGTAAAGTCAAATCAGTTTATTGTTTAACATCTGCTTTCCAGAATTGGGAAAATATTCCTGGACAGCCCGATTACGAAGTCAGTAAAAAATCATTTGTTTACAATTTAACATCGATACGACCGATCACAGATTGTTTTCTATCCATAATATGTTGATCAGAGAACATGAAATAGGTTTGACAAAATCGCATGTTTGAGTCGTGTGTGACATTGGGCATTTTGTACTGTGGGCGATAGTGTTTTATATTTAGTGGCGTATACCTGGATAACGGTACATGCGTTATCCGCACGCACGTGCACGCAGCTGCGTAGCTTGGCGATGGAGATGAGCGCACGTGTGACACATCACCCACAAAAATATCCTGCAGTTCGTTCTTGGTATTTTTTTAGCTCGCACTAGCTATCAGCCATACTACTCCACCCCACGGCTGTGTAAGGCATCGTTTAGGGTAGGAAAAGCTTTAGAGTAGTAGCTGTTAAAATAGCTTCTAGTATATGAAAGTTATATCCCACCGCCTTCCCACAAGGGTCCCCGAAGGGGTAGGCAGAGGTGTATAGCCAGAGATATATTTTAGGTGCTAGCGTGATGGCGGTTCCGTCGCCGTTACTCAAGCACGACCATATATATGCTTTTGAATTTTTTCTTGACGATGTTTTCCTTCACCGTATAGCTCGCGGTGTGAATCGTCACTGTACCTAAGTTCAGAATAACTCATTGGTCGGAATTCGAACATACGATCTTTGTGTAGCAGGCAGGTACTCGGACCACTCGGCCACCACGGCTACTAGTTATGACATATTGCGTTATCCTCCCATCTATCACCAGTAAATCACCAAAGCAAATCCTAGCTGCAGCAATTAGAACAGGAGTGGAACATGCCACAAGTGATAAAGCTTTTGAAGTGGTGTTTCAATATGAGCGTATCGACAGTTGCCGCGAAATCTCTCATTACGTAGATAGCGTATCGCGCGTACATCTGCCACTTAGCTGGTCGGCTTGGCTTGTATGGGGAATGAGCAGCAATCGATCCTACTATCTCGATATGGCTAAGCAGGGGTGTTTAACATAAATTAAGTCTTATTTAAAGGAGTAGGTTAGCACCAATTGTTATGTAAGCTATCCTACCTTTCAAGTTTGATCAAACTGCACACGGTGTGCAAATTTGATTGAAATCGGTTATGTTGTTTTGGAGCTCATCGCGGACTTGCGATAAAAATTGCCATAAAAAAGGTTATTGTAAGTCAATCTTAAAAGATAGACATATGCTGTCGCGGACATTTCGTAAAGAGGAACAATTCTCTCATACATGATATTTGTGTAAATTAAACCGTTTACGCAGCGCACGCAACGGAAGCTCTCAAAAGGGAATATTTTTTCCCGTTCTGGCAACATTATTCATTTATGCTTCGCTCCTATTGGTCGTAGCGTAGTGTTATATAGCCTAAAGCCTTCCTAGAGAAATGGACTATCCAACACAAAAACAACTTTTCAATTCCAACCAGATATCCTGAGATTAGCGCGTTCAAACAAACAAACAAACTCTTCAGCTTTATAATATTAGTATCGATATAAAAACTCATCGTAACAGACCGTTAATCGTGCCTTTTTACGTGCATACTTAAGTATACCACATAAATATTCAGATGGTCAGTTTTGATACAGCTTAATTATCAAAATCTACCAACAAGTACAATATTACGCAAGTATTTATTATATCAGTACACATGCACTAGATTATTTGTACGACACCAATTTATCACACGCAATAAATTATTTGCACCGTAATGTACAAATGTTTGGATTACTAGAATTATCTTGAGTACCTACATTTTGATAATGAGAGTAGGTCGCGATTATCTTTATTTATTGTGATACAATAAAACAATAGGCGATAGATAGGACACCTGCACTACCTACTTGGGAATTTTAGCCTCGTCATTATAACCTTATCTCACATTAGTGTACTACAGGTCTTGTGGCAACAGTTCCAGACTGACTTGAGATCCAACGTTCGAAGACCGTTAGGGATGGATATGTCCTTGTCTTGGATGTATAAGTATCGTTGTCTAATTTCCAAAATCATACTTGAAACTAGGACAGTTTGTGCGGAGTTGTCCTCATTTTATTTATATAATAACCACAACGTCCCAATGATACATATCATCACGCCGGGTCCCTAACGGGGTAGGCAGAGAACTGGCGCTCTATAGCCCCAGTTCTCTCTTGACTTACATACCTCTTTCGCTTCCATATTCATCAGGCTTCATCGACAATAAATTATTGTAATATTTCTGTTTATGAGAAATGTATGAACTGAACTGTACATGAGTACTGACGCTCTATACTCTCTGCCTACCCCGTTAGAGACTCGGCGTGATGATATGTAAGTATGTGCATATTGCACATATATATTTTTTTAAATTAAAAACGCAATTCGAAAGATGGTATATGAGAGAACTCATTTTTATCAGCGTATGCTAGAGCTACCGCTGCCGCAGCCGCTCAGCTGATAACAAAGTGCTACACAGATTTGCGACCGACAAATGGCTTCCCTACACGTGCGCCTACTGGTATCA
The DNA here is from genome assembly GCA_016069955.1 of Drepana arcuata. Classification (NCBI taxonomy): domain Eukaryota; kingdom Metazoa; phylum Arthropoda; class Insecta; order Lepidoptera; family Drepanidae; genus Drepana; species Drepana arcuata. The sequence continues at coordinate 18,710 of JACCPG010007599.1, forward strand.
ACTCCTTGCAGTTGCTGCGCACATGTTGACGGTAACGACTGTTTTATGAAATATTTTACAACTAGCTTTCTTAAGAAAGGTGATCGCCAAATGTGGCGGCGAACGTTTCCTCCAAATGAATACTCATAAACGCAGCCAATAA
>JACCPG010007602.1:0-19559 GCA_016069955.1 Drepana arcuata
CGTGGTGGCCGAGCGGTTCGAGCAGTTGCCTGCGACGCAAAGGTCGCAAGTTCGAATCCCGACTGTACCAATGAGTTTTTCTGAACTTAAGTACAGTGATTAGTCACACCACGAGCTTTACGGTGAAGGAAAACATCGAGAGAAACCCTGCATACGTCTGAGAAGCAATTCAAAGGCGTATGTATAGTCGTGCTTGAGTAACGGCGATGGACTCGCCATCTGTCACGTTGGCACCTAATATACCTCTGGCGGAAAGTGGGTGTGTGGGTATTACCCATACACCTCTGCCTACCCCTTCGGGCACCCTTGTGGGAAGGCGTGAGGATATTTATTTATTTATTTTATTTTATTATTATTTTCTTTTAACATCATATTGGTATACCTACTGTAAGGATGTTAAGGTGTGTGTGTAAATAAATAAATAAATAAATAAGTCAGCCTGGGTTATGTTGTGTTTCAGCGACGAGCTAGGTCTCTCTAATGAAGGTATATTAAGGTGGCTGAGTATTTCGAGCAGACGCCTGGAACACAAAGATTACCAATTGGTATCCCGATTGCACCAATGAGTTTTTCTGATATCATATTGTAGTTAACTACAAGAAATTTGCAATATGAGATATTAAATATGAGAAATAAAATTCAAAGATATGAATATGAATGTGTACGTGAACGGCTATGGACTTTCCATCACTCTGCCTACCCGTTCGGGGACCGTACTGACCGACCATTGTAGGAGGCCGTAATGGCAAGACATGAAGAATCGTATGCTTGAATATGCTTGAATTGAACTGATAAATTAATACAAGTAATAAATCTGTGAGTTCAACTTCTTCAATGTAAATTTCAAGAAGGCAATGCTAAAGCATATATGTCGCGGTATATTTACATAGAAAAATATTTATTTAACAACGCAAATGGATGGGAACAAAGTTAAGATATCGCGTTCAACATACAACTATCCATTCCCAGCGAGAATCGAACTCGCGACCTTCAATTTCGCAACCATGCCCTTAGAATAGAAGGCCTATTTCTTAAGAAGAGTTATTAATAAAATTACCATTTTAATAACTTTTCAAGGTGACTTAGAATTGACTACGAATCAGAATTCACGTTACGTGCACATCACATATCAGGCAGACAAATAATAGAAAACAGCGCAGAAAGACTACAGACAGTCTATATTCGAACCTGCAATCTTGAATTGGCGATTAATGTAGTTTATAAAAAAAATAAGAGGCCAAGGAAGACCACGCTCCAACTAACTACTACGGCAAGAGTACTTGAAACCGACGAATCTATGTGGACAAAGCGAGGCTTAAAAGTCTGGAGAGAACTGGCGGACTCTGCCTACGTTAGGGACTCGTATGTATTTATATAAAAATTAAGTGGTTTACCTCTCGGTTTCGATGACTAGCGTTAGGCGACAAGTCAAACATGGGCGTGACCACCCAACGACATGTAATGTTGATAAAAACACTCCAACTGATAAACTCCCACGAACATTCGCACATATATTATCAGAGTGGACTTTGCCTCTCACCAAGATATCTGTTTAAATTAAGGGACCTTACACAATGGTTATTATTCGAATAACTAAACAGCTATTCATTTTAAATGATGGTGATTGAAAAACCTACCCAAATCAATACCCAAATGCCTTACTTATTCATTACATATTCACAAAATTCTAAACAGATATGACTGGCTACCATTCTCTATTTCTTTACATGAAGTATTTGGCGTCTGAAAATTTAGAAAAATGGATTACTATTGCCCAAACTATTCAGATTTACTACGACAGACAGATTAAACCTTTGCTAAACATTTGATTGTCAACCGAGACTGTAAATTGTTATTTCACATATTATTGCGGTGTATATACATTTGCGGTGATGATTGTTAATGTATGAGCTTATATATACCATTGCAAAGCCTTGTCGCATATATTTGTAGTCACACTGTTTCGGTGTTAATTTTATAAATAAATCTTCTTTGCTTACTCTTTACTACGCAAGTCTGGAAACTGCTTTTAAAAAAAATATCAAATGAGTTTTTAACTATCAATTTGTTTTCATAATTTATATGATTGTGTATTTAGATACTCGTATGATAAAATCTTTTGAACTTTTAATGATAAGATAAATATATGCAATTGCTTTCGTGGCGCCTGGTAAGACCTAGTATATGATCACCAAGCCGGCATTGTCGTATTATATTTGCATAGCTGAAAGACTGGTCTGTCCTAATTTTGCTGAACCTATGTTCAGTAATTTTGTCACACCGCGGACTTTAGAATGACAGAAAACCGCCGACAGAAAAAGTACGACTTTATTTGGGGAACTGAATAGGAGCGAGATCCGTTGCGCTTCTTAAGATGATTATATATTTTTCGGTTTCATTTTCAGGCCCATAGTTCTAGAAACATCCATATTCTAGTGATTGCCTTTCCTTTAATAATTAACATAATTATCAGTCATTAACATGATATCTGAAATATTCAAGCGATACGTTGTGTAAAGATATACCTATACACATTTCCTGTCACCGAAAGCGTTATCGTATTATAGCCACTCTTAAAAACGAGATATTTACATATGAATGTATCTAGAAAACATCTTTTAACTGCTACTCCATCATCATCGTCATCCAGAAAAGTCCACTGCTGGGCCTCCCATTTAGGATACCTAGAACTACAATTTGATTTTTGCCGTATGCAACCAACCATTTGCGGCGACTCTATCAGGTTTTCGGTCCAATTCGTGGTCTTACCCATCGTCATACAGTGTGTGGCCACCTCCAGAATCTTTCACATCCAGTCCAGCGAAACAGCGTTTTCAGCGTCAGGTCTTTCAGAGCCTCGTGATTGCCATCAATTCCCAAAGTAAGAAAATAAAATAGCCACTTGTCTGCCGCATAGCTACAGCTTATATATCTACGGTTGGTGTTTCATATCTGTAATCTACAAAAAAACTGATGGACCGAAATTGATATCGTAGGGTAACCTAATTCTTTTTAGGGCATCATGATAACACTATTACATTTCGCGTTTATTTTCTGTAGTGGTTATTATAGAGATTACGCTATACGGTAAGCCTAATGATAAGATGTTCCCTAACCAATGGACGTTTGGAACATCTAGGCTATCTGTAATATTGTTGCCCTAATATTGAGTACTCCAATTAGAACAGACAACTTAAGTAGCTTCTTTCACTACGACCGTCAACTTTATAGTGGACATCATCTGTGGATATAGGTCTCCAGGTTCTTAGCTCGAAGGCATCAGTGCCCGCTTTGCACTCTACCTGAGCAAATCTAGAGCAAATCTAGAGGAGATCTAGAATCTAGATTTTTCCGAGTAGACTTCAATCAAAACTATCAGCTACCTTTTAGCCTTTGGCGACAGGCATGTTTTGATCTAAAGAAACGGAACAATTCTTTCTCCTTAACCAATCAGATGATAGACAAGATTTTACATGATTTAACAGCCTGCAACTGGACCACTTGAGATTCTTCTTCGTTTCGTGCAGATTTTTGATATTAAGGACAATTTAGGATATTTATGTTGGGTATCGTTCCCTGAAAGCAGAACAGAGGAAGTCTGAAGTGGTGTAAGTGTGCAGACTTAAATGATCTATACATATGTATGCATGTGTTTCTTCTGAAACACACACATAGTAAGCTCAAGGTAACTCGCCTTTGGCTGACATCATAGGCTACCATAAATTGCATTGGAAATTATGTCAAACCTTTTTTCCATGCAAGGTTTTATAGCTAATACAAAAGTCAACAAAGCATCAGTTGGCTACGACGGTGCTAAGCCTGTTTGAACAAAACCTGGTATAAAAGCAGTGATGCTACCTGATATAGAAAGTAAATGTCTAAAAGCCAGAGAGCTACTAAGCTAGTTAATATGACTTATTTTGGGAAAGAATACAAATTTGAAAGGGAAGAGAACTATGAAGATTATGTGAAGTCTCTAGGTAAGTTTTTGACGTATTTTAGAGAGACCACTCTTTTCCAAGTTCGTAATACCTATACGTTTTTCAAGGTTCATTGTTTCACCTGTACCTTATGTATGCTAAAACCGATGCTTCCTATTTTATTTGACGTTCAGACATCTTGAAGTTATGTGGTATAACCAAAATTTATTACATTGACGTTTTACACCGCTGTTGACAAGTTTTTGAAAAAAAAATTTTTGATAAATTATAACTAATATCTAACTCAATCCATGAATATTGGACAAACATTTTGTAAATGGGAATGTCTGTCTGTGCGTTTTCACTTCTACGACACATATTGAATTTCAAAGAAATTTGATATGGACTTACTTGAACTTCTAAAGAGGACAAAGACTAATTATTATTAGTCAACATACTTCAACTCTTAAGTTGACGAAAAGGGATGACAAAGTTTATGTACGAAATGAAACTCGTACCGTTCTCGTACGCGGCCTTAATATCACGTGTAACGGGGGAACAGGAGGAGCATCCGTAATTTATACAAAAGCCTTTATTTAATAAGTTGTCGTTTTCAGAATTGCCAGAATCCGAAGAGAATAAGTACCTGAAGTACAGGCCAACATTGAAATTAATTAAAACTGGCGACACTTACACTTTCTCATCAATCACGGAAGACCCGGAGACCAGCAACGAATACACCTTCAAGTCCGGCGTGGGATTTTACGAAAACGATAATGAATCTAACGTAAGTCAGAACTCAAAAGTATGAGACCAATTGCATCGTTATAAAACTTTATACCTAAGTATACTTAATTACTGAATGTTTATTAAGGATAAAGAATAAACATTTTCCATTTTCAAATTCGGAATAAATTTTTCAACTTCTTAAGTCAAATGTGGCTGGCTGATCGTAAACGATTCCTTTAACCTATCAGCGCTTGAGACATCAGTGTATATTACTCGTACGTACATCTCAAGCCAGGTAATGTGTACTCATTTTTTTTATTTCGTTATTGTATTTTTAATTTTGTTCACGATATAAGTATATGTTTCATTTGTTTGAACTCTAACCGAACGTGAATCAAACTTGCTGATACGTGTCAAGCAGTACTAAGATAGATTTTATTTTTCAGGCAAAGATAACATTTACCATTGTCGACAATACCGTATCCCAAATTCAGCAGTACGATAACGGTAATGTCTTTACATTCAAATGGGAATATTCCGGAGACACGCTGGTTGAGGTGAGCATAATACCATTAAATATACTATTGCTATATACCATTCAATATCAGAAACGTTTATTTAACTTTACGAGCTTAATGGTAAAGGAAATCCTCAAGACTCGTATTATTAGACATTTGATAATGACGAGAATGTGATAGACATATGTATTATCGCGCTGACAGCGCCAATGGGCTCGCCATCTGTCACGTTGGGAACGAAATATTATATCCTGTGAAAACACGGGGCTGCCACACCGCTGCTTACACCTAATAGGTAAAGACATAATATTTATATGCCTACTAGCTGTGCCAGCGACTTCGTCCGCGTGGAATTTAACAAAAAAATATGTGTTTAATTTCTAAAATAAAAACCTAAGTTACTCCTTGTTATATCAGCTATCTGCCAGTGAAAGTCCCGTCAAAATCAGTCCAGCCGTTTCAGAGATTAGCCAGAACAAACAGACAGACAGACAAAAATTGTAAAATAATATATTTTGGTATATGTACCGTGTATATATCCATATGCATTTAGTAAAAAGCGGTTATTTCAATATTACAAACAGACACTCCAATTTTATTATATGTATAGATGTAACAGGTTTCGTCTGTCGCAGTCATCCTTAAAGATTGTATTTATGCGTTTGAATTTCTTCTCACTCGTATCAATTTATATACTTAAGTTATATATTACTTATACTTAAGTTCCGTAAAACTCATAAACTTATAGGAAATTTGACAATCAAATATGCAAATGCAAGGAAAATGCTATTTCTTTATCGGAATCAATTTAATTTGTCGATTAATCGTATAGATGTGGTAACTGCGTTATCGACAATAAATAATTGTATTATTCTTATATTTTCAACACAAATAAGATTAGAATTCTAAAATTAAAACAAAAATATAAATCGAGACATATTTTCCAAAAAATGTCTTAATTGACTAAGTTCCTGTTAATTAAAAAGTAACCTTAATACCGAGCAATTTATTTGTTTTCAGCTTATCACCAACAACAAATGGGACGGTGTAGCTCGCAGATACTACAAGACAAAGATCTAATCGTTATATCGTATAATAAATCAATTAAATAAGTCATACGTTATGGATACCCTTTAATAATCTATATTAGTTTATGCGTTAGGTATCACTTTACTCGAGCTCAGAAAGAGCCATTGGTACAGTCGGAATTTGAACATGAATTTTTTTGTTGCTACAACGACTACAACCACTCGGCCACCACGGCTTTAATATTAGATTAAGATGGTATTTATAATATTGAGTCGAGATAATAATATCCTCACGCGTTCCCACAAGGGTCCCCGAAGGGGTAGGCAGAGGTGTATAGGTATTACCCACACACCCACTTTCCGCCAGAGGTATATTAGGTGCCAACGTGACAGATGGCGAGTTCATCGCCGTTACTCAAGCACGACTATACATACAATTTCTTCTCAGACGTATGTAGGTTTCCTCTCGATGTTTTCCTTCACCGTAAAGCTCGTGATGTGACTAATCACTGTACTTAAATTCAGAAAAACTCATTGGGACAGTCGGGATTCGAACTTGCGACCTTTGCGTCACAGGCAACTGCTCGAACCACTCGGCCACCACGGCTCTTAGATTACAGCTCGAGATTAAATTCGGCGTTGTTGACACATCTGAAACATTGTCAAGTACCTATTCCACACTACAAATTGACCTGATAACTTTGAGCACTTTTACAACTTGCAATAAAACAGAGCTGGGTATGTTTGCGGTAGGTAGGCAACGTTTGATATGCTATCAAAATATGGTATTAAGGGATCAAATGTTTCAATATATTTAGAGTACCTTCGCCTTTCTGTAAGCTATGGCTAAAACCATATATATGTGTATTTATATTTATACATAGTATACCATACTAAGAGCCGTGGTGGCCGAGTGGTTCGAGCCTGCGACGCAAAGGTCGCAAGTTCGAATCCCGACTGTACCAATGAGTTTTTCTGAAGTTAAGTACAGTGATTAGTCACACCACGAGCTGGACGGTGAAGGAAAACATCGAGAGGAAACCTGCATACGTCTGAGAAGAAATTCAAAGGGGCGTTTGTATAGTCGTGCTGGACTAACGGCGATGGACTAGCCATTTGTTACGTTAGCACCTAATATACCTCTGGCGGAAAGTGGGTGTGTGAGTATTACCTAGACACCTCTGCATACCCCTTCGAGGACCCTTGTGGAAAGGCGTGAGGATATATTATATTATATTATTATAGTATACCAACGTCCTCACGCCTTCCTACAAGAGCCAAGCTTGCAATCTTTGTAATGCAGGCAAATACCGGAACTACTCAACGAAGGCTATTATATATAATACTAGCGGCCCGTCCCGGCTTCGAACGGGTGGACTTAAGATTTTAATAAAAATATAGCCTATATCGCTCAAAGAATTTTTGAAATCGGCACAGTAGTTTTTGAGTTTATTCTTTACAAACATTCACACAAATCTTTCCTCTTTATAATATGAGTACAGATATATATGGCGTCCCACAAAGTTTCCGGTAAGAGTTTGAGGCCCATTCCTGTTTCTCAAGCTGCTGCCTCCTGCCTCCTTCTCCGAAATGCTAATTTCACCGGAAATACCGGAAATATCGAAAAGTGCAAATATGAGACCAACAAGTCCGTCGCTGTTTCTCAACCAAGACCTACGTTTTTTAATTTCTGACTTGTGCTGGCGTCCTCACGATGTTGTCATTTACTTTGAGCTCGTGATGCGATTAATCACTGGACTTACATTTAGAACAATTTCAAATTTATATATATATTTTAAGTGCCTTAAAGGGCACATGAACCTACAGTCTTGGCCTTGCTGATGGCTTCTACGCCGCTCGGGAACCACGGTTTATAGGTTGTTCAATTGTTGTTCATCTGCGGAAGCCTAGAAGGTCTTTCACCTCTCTTTGAAGAATTTTAAAAGCCAGATAAAAAGTTAATTTTAGACAGTGTTGCAAGCAAAATATATATTACAAAATTTTTATGTAACAGATTGTAAAAGTGTTGTGTATACCTATTATTATTGACGTACATATTAGGTTTTAAATTTTAGATTTTTGTATTACAGTGTCGAAATATGTATATTGTTGGTGTGCCTTAATAAAATAAATAAAATAAATAGGTTGTAAAACTAGGAACCACAATGATTATTTCATGTTGAAGCTACGGATCACTCTTGAGGTGCACTTACTCGCGTTTGTCTATTATTTGATAATGATGTTATAAACTAAAGCAATAACCTTTGTCGAATTGTGTACAATTAATATAGATTATGCGGTCAATATAAAGGCATCTAGGTGCCACGATGTACATTTTTGTTAGTGATCCAAGCAACAGAAACGATACACAATGTCTTTCTTTGGTAAAGTTTACACCCAATACAAACAGGAGAACTTTGACGCTTTCCTGAAAGCTGCTGGTATGTTGTTCTTATTCTTGGTTTAATGAAAACTTATATCAGGTTAATAGATGCTTGAAACTAATAAGACGTTAAAAAATGCTTCTTAAAACATAGCTCAATGGTACTACTATGCGTCTAACGAGAATTTTAAATTGATAGTCGTTAGTCAGCTATCGCTACGTATCCAAACTTAGAATACGTTTGGAGAACATGCCTGTTTAACTGTATTCAAGTTTAGTATACGAACGTTTGTGATGATTATCTCTCTCACGCAAAATTTGCTGAATATTTTTTGAGAGAGGTAGGACATAACGGGGTTTCCCATTCGAATTTGGAGCTGCTCGACTGGGGCAGGACCTCCACCTTATAGAAGTCAGTAGCCAAATAACACAATTTATTGTGTTGTGTTCCTACGCTGTGAATAAGGTTTCCAGTAATGAGCTCCTTGGGGAGGGGGGGATTGTTATATTGTGTTGGCAGCAGAGGGATTAGTCCCATTGTGCGGCCAACACAGTATAACTCTCCGAACACAGAATGGCAACGCGCAAGTGATACTTCGGTATTGCAAGCGTAAATGGGCTGCGGTAACCGTTTTCCATCAGGTGGGCTCGTATGCTTGTTTGCCACGCTAGTTGTATAAAAAAGAAACGAAAAAAAAATTGAGGTTTTCCCTGGAGAGTATGGAGTTCTTCAAGAAGGGTGAGAAAAGATTCCTGCAGCGTCGGCAACGCGCAAGTGATACCCCTGGTGTTGCAAGCGTCCATAGGCGGTGGTAACCGCTTACCATCAGGCGGACCGCATGCTTGCTTGCCACCCAAGTGGTATAAAAAATCATTAATCATACTAATATTATAAGAACATAAGAAAAGAAATCATGGCTGAACAGAACTAAATGAAATATGACATAGAGATTATTAATAGCTTGATTATTATCACGTAGATATGTTTTGTGCAAGAAATTGTACTATTAAATCAAATTTTACGCGGGCAGAACCGCGACTCACTAGTATGTACGTAAATATATCGTAATTACGTATGTATATGTCACACATACGTACACATAGGTAACTATATTGTAACAGGACGCTTAATCGGTATAATAAAAAAAGTGATATGAGCTATCTACAATTACTTTATCAATAAATATGTTGGTATTTCTATGGGCAGGTAACTTTTTATCTAGATAGGCACTTAAACACTCATTACAGGTTTCTTTTATTATTATTTTTAGCAAACGTTTCTGTGATGATATATAGGTACATACATACATACATACATATCATCGCGCCAAGTCCCTAACGGGGTAGGCAGAGAGTATAGAGCGCCAGTTCTCTCTAGACTTACATACCTCTTTCGCTTCGTCCACATTCATCAGTCTCTTCATACATGCTCGTCGGTTTCGAGTACTCTTAACGTTCCCGTCCTTCAGAGTCCGATCTATTTGATCCAGGTAGTTGGAACGTGGCCTTCCTCTGCCTCCTCTTCTTGCACACACTTTTGCTTTGTATATCTGTTTCGTCAATCTTTCTTCACTCATCCTTTCTATGTGTCCAAACCAACGTAACATGCCTTTCTTCATCTTTACAATCACGCCCTCATTCACGCCAGTTGATTTGCGAATCTCTTCATTGCGGATTCGATCTAAATAAAAGAAAAATATATATAGGTTGTGATGATATATAACTGACAACGATTTCATCACTGTTTCCCAAGCACGACTTAATGTAATTTATGTATATTCATATATATATATATATTATATATATATATCTTCTTAATATATAAAGTTACGTGTCACATTGTTTGTTCGCGATGGGCTTCTAAACTACGGAACCGATTTCAATCAAATTTGCACACCGTGTGCAGTTTGATCTAACTTAAAAGATAGGATAGCTTACATCACAATTGGACCCGGTAGGTGGCGCTGCGATCGTGTTTTTTTCACCCGGGCGAAGCTGGGCGGGCAACTGGTATATATATAGGTAAGAGTAGTGGTGGCCGGGTGGTACGAGTAACAGTTACCTGGTACACAAAGATTGCAAGTTCGACTCCCGACTATACCAATGAGTTTTTCTGTATACATAATATATATGCGTCTTTGGATTTCTTCCTAATTGGTTTCTCCACAGTGTGTTAGCTTTACTGTAGACCAGGCCATTGCACGTCTTAGCAATAAGAAACTCTATCCAATTTGAATATTCATGCTAAAAAATTCTCTATATTAAAATTTTCAGGTTTATCTGACGAAAAAGTCCAGGCCTACCTGACCGTCCCCGCCACCATCAAGGTAGCCCTGAATGGAGATACATACACCATCAGCCAGACCGGTCCCGATGGCAACAAGGACACAACCTTCAAGTCTGGGGTTGAGTTCAATTACTCGATCGATGGCAATGGCAGCGTAAGTGACGCGACCCTGCCTATATAGGTACTAGATAAGAAGGGTGCCATCTATTGGCCGCTACTGGACACAATTTTACTACAACGAAATGGCAAACAAGTATACGGCCCGCTGGTAAGCGGTTACCGGTGCTTATGGACGCTTAGAATACTAAGGGTATCCTCGTGAGTTGCCGACCTTGCAGGAATATTTACACACCTTTCGTGAACGACTCCATGCTTACTCTTCGGGGAAATCCTCAACGGGGAGTTCACATCACATGTTCGGGGAGTTCACATCACAGCCTGATTGTTCGCGGAAGGAAACTCCTTTAAAACCGCGCAATGCGAGACCTTTTTGGTTCCAAGGTATAGGAATAAATGGCGAGAGGTGCGGTGGTAAATGGAAGTATGTACACGAAGCTGAAGAGTTTCGAACTGCCTCCTTGAAGAAACTCGATTCTGGCATCTTTAGGGAAAATCTTGAAAGAGCGCCCATTAAAAAGTTGCTTGCGGAGGGAAACTCCGTACCAAGAGTAGATAATGCTTCGGGCCACGCGCATTTGGGGGCTCCAAGCACTACAAAGTAAAAACTAAGTAAAAAGTATGTTTTTATATTGAATGTCTTTTATATTTAATTTCACAAACTTGACAACTTCAAGCAATCCAAGGAGGTTAGTGCAAGGTTTTTGATAGATGAGCCCGCGTTGACTTAATCCACTATACTTGACGCTGATAAATAGTTACGATACTCCTAATGATACTCCTGCCATACAACCACTTAAAAATGTCTAGGACGTTTGGTCGGAGTTATAACATGTGTTTTTTTTTTCAGAGCACCACCTTCACCGTAGATGGCAACACAATCACCCAAGAACTTAAAACCGATCGTGGTAATGCCATCTTCAAGAGGGAGTTCAACGGAGATGAACTTCTTGTGGTAAGATACACAATTGACGGCATGCCAGAACCATGATGGTTGTTAGGATTGATAAAGTTTGTAGTAAATCTATACTAATCTCGCCATCTGTCACGTTGGCACCTAATATACTTCTGGCGGAAAGTGGGTGTGTGGGTATTACCTATACACCTCTGCCTACCCCTTCGCGGACTCTTGCGGGAAGGCGTGAGGATATATTATTATTATTTATGAAAGGAATTGGCTTATAAGTACTGGACCGATTTTAAAAATCCTTTCACCATTTGAATGCTACATTATCACTGATTAATATAGGCTAGTTTAATTGCAAAAAAAAATTATTGTCCACCCGTGCGAAGCCGTGACGGGTCGCTAGTTATATTATAAAGCCGTGGTGGCCGAATGGATCAAATAATAGCCTGCAACACAAAAATTGCAAGCTCGAATCCCCACTGTACCAATTATTTATTTATAATTTATGTGTTTTTCTGAACTTAAGTACAGTGATGAGTCACACCACGAGCTTTACGGTGAAGGAAAAAATCGAAAGGAAACATGGATACGCTCGAAAAGAAATTCTAAGGCGTATGTATAGTCGTGCTTGAGTAACGCCGTCGCCGTTACTCAAGCACCAACTCAAGCAAGTACCTGAATTATACCTCTGGTGGAAAATGGGTGTGTGGGAACTATCTATACACCTCTGCCTACCCCTTCGGGGACCCTCGGCCCGCAGACCACTGGGCCGCCACAGCTTAGTTTTGTAGACAATGTATGAAAATGTACCTGCGTATGAAAACTCACACTGAATAAAAATACACAATTTTATTTTAATGTTAACTTTAATGTAAACAATTGTACATACTTTCTTTCAGACTATCACCTCTGACAGCTTCGACGGAGTTGCTCACAGATACTACAAAGCATAAGAAAACATGTTGTTAAGATAATTTTGTAATTATTTATTTATGTACAAATAAGATGCAATTTTCTACAAAAAAGTGTATTTGTTATTTCTGCTCTTATTAATCTTACTAATGTTATAAAGGCGAAAGGTTTTAAGTTTGGACGTTTGCAAGTTTGTTGCTCTTTCACGGCAAAACAGCTGAACTGATTTGGCTGAAAGTTGAAATGTTGACAGCTTATACCTAAGATTTGGCCATAGACTACCAAATTAACTACTTATTAATATTATAAAAGGGTAAGTTTGTAAGTTTGTATGTTTGTTGCGCTTTCACGCCAAAACGGCTGAACCGATTTGGCTGAAAGTTAAAATGGTGATGGCGTCTAGCCAGGGTTAGGACATAGGCTTCATTTGAGAACCAAAAAATTCCAAATATCTAATACTATAAAGTATGTTGCCCTTTCACGACATAGCGGCTGAATCGATTCTAGCAGGGAAATACATAAGCTACTTTTTCGAACTCCACGTAGGCAAAGCCGCGAGCAAAAGCTAGTTAATTAATACATTTACCTATAAAACAATTTATTGGCAGACTATGACAGAATCCGCTATAAAAATATGCAGTTTTGTCAATTGATTATCGAGAAGAAACCTCCATACGATTCAGAAGAAAAGTACTTGAGGCACCTACCTTGATGGACTTTCCGTCCAGTTTCTTGTGAAAATATAATGTTATTACATCTTTCTATCTTCACGCCTTCCCATCAGGGGGACCCTGGGAAGGCTATGAAGATTATGAACATAATAAGCCTTGCTGGCCGAGTGGTTCGAGTAGCCTGCAACACAAAGATTGCACGTTCGAATCCCGACTGTACCATTGAGTTTTTCTGAACATAAGTACATTTATTAGTCGCACCACGAGCTTTAGATACGGTGAAGGAAAACATAGAGAGGTTACGTTTCGTCAAAGGTTAGGTACATAAACCGAAGATTCACGCGAAGAAGGTAGTTTATTACCAGTAAGTATGTTTAAGAATAAGGTTCCTGTATATCGATCACACCACCTTACCTTGCTGAAAAGAAGTAACATTAAAAGTACCTACAGGCTTTTTTTTATACAACAGGAGCGGCAAACAAGCATACAGCCCACCTGATCGAAAACGGTTACCGCAGCCTATTTACGCTTCCAATAGTTCCAATACCGAAGTATCACTGTGTTGGTAGCATAATGGGAATAATCCCTCTGCTCTCAACACAATATAACAATCCTCCCCCCTCCCCAAGGAGCTCATTACTGGAAACCTTTTTCACCGCGTAGGAACACAACACAAAAATTGTGTTATTTGGCTAAGGACTTCTATAAGGTGGAGGTCCTGCCCCAGTCGGGCAGCTCCAAATTCGAACGGGAAACCCGTGTGGCCCTACCTCTCTTACTGGGCTTAGGCTGAACATGATCTCGATTATCATATTAGCGGTCAAAGTCTACTAAACTAAAAGGTCCAAGGAAAGTACCTACGATCGGAATGGTATATATATATAGAGATAGATGAGAAGTTTTGACATAACTACTGACAAAGATTGTTAAAAAAAGGGATTTTTACCTTACCTCACCCACCGACGGTACCAACAATTTGTCGATTGACTCATTGGCGGTCAAGCCTTCAAGACGAGTTTTCATTGATTATATGTAATATCAGATCAAATTACTCATTTGCCGAAGATCTTACTTGCGCTTAGTGTTAGTCATAGAGATTAGCATAAACCTGCTACTGAGAAATAACCAAAAAAATCGAATCATGGTGACACATGACATGGGAAAACCAATAATTTCACCAATATGAACCTTAAAGCTATAAGCACAGAACACTTAAAATTGTGACAAAATGGTATCGTAAGTTAAAGATATTTAGTCATATCAGTTTAGATAAGAAGCCGAATAAATGTGGGTTGACTAGGGACAGATTGTGATTCGAAGTCCTCCCTTGTATTCGACAACTACACCTAAGATCTCAACATGTCTTTCATCGGAAAGGAATACGTTTTCGACAGTCAGGATAACTTCGATGGGTTCCTCAGGGCCGTAGGTGAGTAAACGGACGTAGTATTAACAAGAGAATATCTACTCGTATATTTATATAGTTAACTAGCGGTCCGTCCCGGTTTCGCACGGGTGGACATAAGATTTATTAAATAAATAATAGCTTATGTCACTAAGGGTGAATGTAGCTTTCCAATTTTTCAAATCGGTCCAGTTGTTTCGGATCCTATTCAATACAAACATACAAATCTTTCCTCTTTATAATATTACAATGGCGTATCAATTACAGTAATTAACATTAACAAGAAATTTAAAAAAAAATGTGTGAAAAGATATGGATTTGTAGTGTAGTACCTATCACAAAAAACAAATATTTTTTATGGGTCCTACACCTTTTGAAGACTTATTTGTATTTTGATAATTTATTTCGAGAATGGATTGACTTGGATGGACTCGCCACCTGTCACGTTGGCACCTAATATACCTCTGGCGGAAAGTGGGTGTGTGGGTATTACCTATACACCTCTGCCTACCCCTAGGCGTGAGGATATATTATTATTTTATTATTTCGAGAACAAGCTATTTATACTGAAATGTTTTACTACTGACAGTAAAAGTCCAGTAAGATCCGGTAGTCGTTAGATTTGTTTAATTTTTAAGTCCAGTAATAAAGACAGAATAAAAACGATCGTAGTTTGGAACTCACTAATAAACACAATATGTTTATAGATACATTCACCAGTTTTAACAGAAGGCTGTGTTAAATATTACAATTTAATATCATGCAATAAAGCCATATATATAAGTAATAGTTGTGATTCGCGTAATTATCCACAATATGTTATCATGAACTGGGCACCTTATCGAGGATTAAAGATAGGAATACATTTTCATTTACTACAATCTTTTAAAACGTTTAATCTTTAGAATTATCGACTACGGCTTCGATGGTAACGTTTCATTCTTTATCTGCTTGTATACTTAGTAATTATTGAAATCTCTTCTACTCTAGGCGTGATCCTACAGCTTATATATACATTTATATATGTACTTATATCAGACTATCGTAAAAAAACATTGCTTTGACTTTTAAATGCTTTTTCTTAACTTTTCTTTTTTTAACTTTGGATTATGTAAAACAATAATACATTCACGTAGGTATGACAAACAAAATTTACAGCTTATTTTTAGTTTTCAACTTAAATAAGTTTTGTGGGGAAGTTTTTTTATATCGCGTCGAAAATTGGCATAGATTGAGTGGGACAAAAGCTCCTCTTTAGGATTACAAAATTTGCGAAGCTTATAAGATTGCAAGATTTGTACCAAAATTCAATTCCTGCATCGAAATACACATAACGAGCCTATTTTATTACCTGAAATGAGATCTTTTGTTATTCCTTACCTAAATGGTTATTTTCTTTTAATTTACAGGTTTACCCGAGGAAGGCATCGAAAAAATTCTGCAGTTCACCCCATCAACTAGGTTGGAGAAGGACGGAGACAAGTACACATACATCACCACCACCGACGCAGGAGCCAAGGAGAGCACCTTCGAATCTGGTGTGGAGTTCGACGACACCGTTGGAGATAACGTTCCTGTAAGTTCGGTTATGAAATTTTTTTACGAGGTCGATTGCACACCTTTGTATATGAAAAAAAATGGAATGGAATATATCCTATGTATATGTTAATCCCGTTGATAATCTATCTCTGTGCTCAACTTCATCCAATGCCGTCCTGGTGTCATAGATCAATCATAAACTCAGAAACATTCATATTCATAATACCTATTCGTAGGATATTTTCACTTGTAAGTGGGTGTAGATAACAATATTATTTTAAGCCGCAGATATAAATATGTTCATGTAAGTGTCAACGTGACTAAATATACGTCTTCTAGATCTAGATCTTCTCTAACGTGTGCAAGTTATCTCTTGTATTTGTATAATAATAATATATAAATAATATATCCTCACGCCTTCCCACAAGGGTCCCCGAAGGGGTAGGCAGAGGTGTATAGGTAATACCCACACACCCACTTTCCGCCAGAGGTATATTAGGTGCCAACGTGACAGATGGCGAGTCCATCGCCGTTACTCAAGCACGACTATACATACGCCTTTGAATTTCTTCTCAGACGTATGCAGGTTTCCTCTCGATGTTTTCCTTCACCGTAAAGCTCGTGGTGTGACTAATCACTGTACTTAAGTTTAGAAAAACTCATTGGTACAGTCGGGATTCGAACTTGCGACCTTTGCGTCGCAGGCAACTGCTCTAACCACTCGGCCACCACGGCTCTTGTATTTGTTATGCAAATATTTACAATAAGTACCATGTTTCTTACAGATCAAGAGCTTGTACACCGTGGATGGTAACACAGTGACCCAGGTAATCAGGGGTGCTGACGACAGCGGCAAAAGCGCTACCTTTGCCAGGGAATACAATGACGATGAGCTCGTTGTGGTAAGGAAACAAAATAACTCTACTTTCATTTAATATTTTACACACTAAACTAAAGGATTTACCAGTAGGCTGAGTTCTACTCACTGTCTGTAAAGAAATTAAGAAAAGCAAATCTTTAAAATAGAGAATAATAATATCTCTATATATTTTATAGTTCACACCCAAGGTAACTAATTGTGAGGGTCGGTAGGGGAGGCAAAATTTGTAAATCCGCCACTGTCTGAACTCCTAAAATTTGTAAATCCGCCACTGTCTGAACTCCTAACCTACTTGCAGAATCTGGAGAATAGTAGTTTAGGTGCCAACATGAGAAATGGCGACACCGTCGCTTTGAGTCGTTTGCGTCCGTTTGACCGTCGTTTTGAGTTTGAACCTAAGTGTTTTGAATTCATCCTTAAACAGATATAGAGAGAGAGGGATAGAGAGCCACCCTTAATAACTGTCCGCTCTAAGCTGGCGTCTTTAGGGAGTGAGTAATTAGAGGGCCCTTCGAGATATACATACATTGTTTGCCAAATCAGGCGCCAAACGAGATAGACACCTCTATGCTAGAATAGATAGCTATATGGATATGATGCGTATTATAGTATTATTTTTACATACATACATACATATCATCACGCCAAGTCCCTAACGGGGTACGCAGAGAGTATAGAGCGCCAGTTCTCTCTTACATACCTCTTTCGCTTCGTCCACATTCATGGTCTCTTCATACATGTTCGTCGGTTTCGAGTACTCTTAACGTTCCCGTCCTTCAGAGTCCGATCTGTTGGATCCAGGTAGTTGGAACGTGGCCTCTCCTCTGCCTCTTCTTCTTCTTCTTTTTTCATTATTTTTATTTATTTGAAATACACATTAGAACGGCCAGTAGCCAATGATACAGTTTCCAAAAGTACCAAAGTTATTGTCTTATTGTTTTCAGACCATCACAGCTACCGGCTGGGACGGTGTTGCCCGCAGATACTACAAAGCAGCTTAGATTATAACATACTTAAAATATTATATTAATGTAACTTATTTTAATTATATATGATTTTTTAATTACATATGATCTTTTAATTCTAGCCGATTCTATTCGAGCCATTCTCTTTATATTTGTGATTTTAGATAAGTTTTGTCCTTAAGTTATTTATT
This sequence comes from Drepana arcuata, assembly GCA_016069955.1. Lineage (NCBI taxonomy): Eukaryota > Metazoa > Arthropoda > Insecta > Lepidoptera > Drepanidae > Drepana > Drepana arcuata. The sequence continues at coordinate 18,453 of JACCPG010007602.1, forward strand.
AAGGTATTTCCTATTAAATAAATATATCTCCGGCAAGAAAAGATTGTAAAACCCCTCTGCCTCTGAGGTAACCCCTACAGATCCCCGAAGGGTTAGGCAGAGGTGTGTGTGTAGGTATATACTCACCCACTTTCTGCCTGAGATATATTTTAGGAGCCAACGTGGCAAATGGCGAGCCGATCGCCGTTACTCAAGCACAACTATACATACGCCTTTGAATTTATTCTTAAACGTTTGCAGGTTTCCTCTCGATGTTTTCCTTTGCCGTAAAGCTCGTGGTGTAGCTAAGTTCAGATAAACTCATTGGTACAGTCGGGATTCGAACGTGCAATGTTTGTGTTGCAGACAACTATTGTTTGATACCCACCAGTGGGAAGATATAAACATATAATGATATATTCTTAGTTTAAACCTTAAATTTAACCTCGTACCTTTACTTTGAATACCTTAACTTACCTTAACTTGGGAGTCACAGTTTGGATAAGAAATAAAGAAAATATTTCATTACTTAGTCTATGAAAATTCATCACTGCGTACGCTCATCATATTTAACCCTCAAACCTTAAGAGGGTATCACAACGGCATTGTCGACTAAGAGGAGAAGCATTAAAAACTAACCATTTATCTTCCTGCCAGCGGCTTAATTAAAGATTTAGCTCCTTGGGGCTTTATATGTATGTCAAGTATGGCAGTGACACATTACCAACTTTTCATGAAGCACTTTATTTCGAAATTGAAAATTATTTTTACGTTTTATTTCGGTTAACTATTAACAATAATTTAACTTTTTAAACTATAATTTTAAAGATTTAGTACATCATCTTATGCGATTAAAATTTAAAACCGTGTAATTTAACCGATTTGATTTTATCAATTACCTAAACAGCAACTTCTTGGGAATTAAAAAAAATTGCGAGTTAGATAAAACGATATGCTTTAGTCTCCGACTATTTTTATTTATTTATTTATTTCAGGCAACAAGGCCCATAAAAATACAATAATACTATACAAAAATGAAATATAAAATACAATATTCTTAAGACTAATTCACACGTGAGGTTGGCAACGTGTGGCTCGGGGTGTTGCGTATCCGGCCTCTGAATCGCC
>JACCPG010007604.1:0-25045 GCA_016069955.1 Drepana arcuata
ATATTTTCACGATAAAAGTTTACCATTCCGAGGAATCTTCTTAATTCTTCTATGGTATTTGGTTTGGGGTAGGCAACTATTGCATTGATCTTTTCCAGCGGTGGTTTTATTCCTTCTTGTGATACCTCGTATCCCAGAAACTTCACGGTATCCTTCCCGAAGACGCATTTGGACGGGTTAATAGTTATTCCGTAGTCGTTTAATCTCTGGAGCACAGCTCTTAAGTCTTCTTGGTGCTGTTGTTCTGAGTCTGAGATGACGATGACGTCATCGATGAATGGGAATGCGTAGTCCAACCCGTTGAGCACTTGATGTATGAACCGTTGAAATGTTTGTCCGGCGTTCTTCAGGCCAGGGCACATTCTCGGGAATTCGAATAGTCCGAATGGCGTGATGATGGCTGTTTTCTCGACATGAGGTTCAAACACAGGCAGTTGTTGATATGCTCTGTTCAGGTCTATGGTGGAGAAAATCTTCTTGTCGTGGTGTAGGTACGTGAAGTCCTTGAGCCGTGGAACTGGGTACCGGTCAGGTTTGGTTATTGCATTCAGGCGGCGATAGTCTCCACATACACGAATATCTCCATTCTTCTTGGGAACGACGTGAAGTGGACTTGACCAAGGGCTTTTGCTTGGGCGGCATATACCCTGCTGCATCATATTTTCAAATTCTTTCTTCACTGGTAGGTATCGATGAGGTGGTAGCGGGCGTGACTTGCAGTATATAGGTGGTCCTGTTGTCTCGATGTAGTGCTCGACTCGATGTTTTGGAGTTTCTTTCATCGCCGTTAGTCGAGTGATGTCAGGAAAATCAGCGAGGAGTTTGTGGTAATGCTGATCAACGTCGATGTTTCTGATGGTCGGTTCGGATGAAATGCCAAGTTGTGCTCTAACCGAGAGATTTGTGACGTGGTCTATCAGTCTTCGGTTCCCGAGATCGACTATTAGCTGGTGGTGGTAGAGGAAGTCAGCTCCGATGATAGGTCTGTTGACATCTGCGACGATAAATTTCCATTTATAAGGTCTCCTGAGTTTGATGTTGAGCTCCAATGTTTTTTCACCGTAAGTAGGTATAACTGTGTTGTTTGCGGCGTAAAGGCTGAAGGGTGTTGGTTTAACTGTTGTTCCTTTTTTTCGTGGTATAACGGATATGTTGGCGCCGGTATCCACTAAAAACTTCAGTTTTGTGTTCTCATCTGTGACGAATAGGCGGTAACATTTTCCAGGGATGCCAGACACCGCCGCATTCTGCATCCATTCTAGTTTTCCTGCTGGTTGTTTTTTTCCGAAGGCGCAGGGTTGTAGGCAGCGGAACGCGTCTGCTCCGAATTTTCTATGATAGTAGCAGGTATTCTCGTTACGTGTGCGAGGCGGAGAACGTGTGTAGGAGCGAGATGGTGATCTTCGGCGTGAGAGAGACTGATGTTGCTGTCTGCTGCGGGAAAGCGGACGACGATAATTTTCGCTTTTATGTTGATAGGATTCGTTTCTCTCGGATCTCAATGCGGCAACTTCGAGTGATAGTCTTCGAATTTCTTCGACGAGGAATTTAGTGTCGTTATTAGTATTACTGTCTCGAGGACTGGAGGTTGGAGGACGACTGATAGCGGCGATCTCTTGAGTTTGTTCGAGCATTTTATCGGCGAGTAGGGCCAATTGATCTAATGCGGCTGTCTTGCTGATGGTGTCGCTAACTGCCAGTACTGATCGGACGTGAGTGGGGAGGTGATTCATCCACATTAGCCGGAGGGTGGAGTCAGGTACTTTGTCACGAGCAAGAGTTTTCATTCGGCGTAGAAGTTGTGAAGGGCGCTGATCACCGAGTTCCATTTCAGAGAGCAGTTTCTGGAACTGACGTCCTTCAGACTCTTCGTATACTGATATCAGCCGGTCTTTGATGGCGTTATAGGGGGCGTCTGTAGGCAAACTGTAGAGTATATCGCTGATCTCGTCTACGTCTTGCTGATCTAGCTGCGCGATGGCCATCTGCGCTAGTTCCTTAGATCCTTTCTTGAGGTCGTGGGTAGCGGCTTCAAAGCTGATGAACCACAAGCGTGGCTTGTCACGCCAGAAGTGTGGAATACGCATTGATACAGCAATGCCAGCAACTTCCTTCGTGTCGACCATGGTTGATTCGTGCCTTCTTTGTGTTCTTTTCGGGGTCACCACTGTTGGGACAATGTGCTGCTGTATGTGTGGCAGAGTGTTGTTCCAAACTTGAGAGGCGTGAAAGTAAACACTTGTATTTGTAGACTGGTAACTGCATAATCTTTATTCAGAAACTCCCCAATATATATACATTTTGTGCCTACACTTAGCAGCTCCCGAAATATGAATTTGACATTGACAAATCACAGCGACCAGTAATTAACCAATCGGAGCGGTGACTCGAATCGGCGAACTTCGTGACGCGCATGCGCTAAGCATGTGGCGCGCCGCTTGCGCGTTGTCGGTTCCCTCTCGTCGCGTCCTTTGGCCCGGCGACACGAAGCGGTGCGGACGTGTGTCGCACCGCGATGTGGTGCGCTGTGCTGAGCTGGCTGATGCTGCCACTCTTATCAAACCGTTCTTCTCAGAGCGAAACTTCTTGTTTCTATGTCAAGCGTGATGGCCGATAAGAGTGCAGCTACAACGGGAACGTCAAGAGAACGCGAAACCGACGAGCATGTATGAAGAGACTGATGAATGTGAACGAAGCGAAAGGGGTATGTAAGTCTAGAGAGAACTGGCGCTCCATAATCTCTGCCTACCGCGTTAGGGACTCGGCGTGATGATATGTATATGTATGTTAAAGGGAGAATATTCACTAGTAAACATGACAATATATATTTTTTCAGAAACTTATCAACATAAAAAATAAAAGCTAGTTAGATTCTCTATGTATAACTTTATCGTCATAGCATATTATATATGTATAAACTTATCGTCACAGCATATTTTTGTGGTAAAAATTTAAATGATATGTATATGTTTTATATACATATCATTTAATTTTTTTTAGCAAGTATTTTTTCTGAGGCAGCCTGCATAAAAGACATTGAAATGTCTATTTCTCCAATACCGGGTAGACCATTTCATTTACAGAGTGCTTCAGAAAGTCCAAGCTATTTTTCTTTTTATTCATACATTATTATTAATCATAATATTGTTAAAGCTATTTTAGCTAAACTAAACAGGAGTAGGTTTATAAGCGAAAAAACATAATTAAAAGCTCTCATTTATCCTCTTTCCCATATAAAGATGTATCATTTGCACTCGACTTTAATTAAGTCCCACCAATGAATACAGAACAGGGCGTATAATGTTGTAAATCTTAGAAATGCCAACTGTATCTGCGTATTTGGAGCAGCTGTTGCTAACTTCAACACAATTTGCATTTTGTCACCGGCAAGTGTATTTTACTTGCGTTCACGTAATCGTGTATTCAGGACAGTTGTGAAAGAAATGAGGGTATACGAAATATCTGCTACATAGTTTAAACAATAAAATGGGTAGGCAGTAATGTAACAGCACCCTATTCTCAAAGTAGACAATTAGGGAATGGCATTAGTTATTCTGTGTTTGAGCATGACTTACACACCTCTTTCGCTTCGTCCACATTCATTAGTCTCTTCATACATGCTCGTCGGTTTCGAGTACTCTTGACGTTCCCGTCCTTGAGCGTCCGATCGATTTGATCTAGGTTGTTGGAACGTGGTCTTTCTCTGCCTCTTCTTGCACACACTTTCGCTTTGTATATCTGTTTCGTCAATTTTTCACTCATCCTTTCTATATGTCCAACGTAACGTATTGTAAAGCGCGTTCAAACAAAAATAACTGCCATAAACGAAGACCATAAAACTCAGGTGCACAGAATGCTTAGACATCTAATACACACAATTCTCATACATTATTTATCAACCAGGCGAGCAATCCTTTACTAAAGCCAAAGTGGCTGCGGACAATATATTTATTAAAGCTAGTGCACATTTCTCATCGGTTTAAATTGTCCTTCGAATTATGCTTTATCTTCACATTTTTCAAAAAGATGCCATAGATATGAGCAAAGGTTGTAATAATACCATCTTTTCAATTGAGATTTAAAGGCTAAGTGACAGATGGCGAGCTGTTATCGACTTTTATGCATTTCATCTTTGAATTCCTCACACCTTCCCTCAAGGGTCCCCGAAGGGGTAGGCAGAGGTGTATAGGTAATACCCACACACCCAGATTCCGCCAGAGGTATATTAGGTGCCAACGTGACAGATGGCGAGTCCATCGCCGTTACTCAGCACGTAACTATGTATAGACATACGCCTTTGAATTTCTTCTCAGACATATGCAGGTTTCCTCTCGATGTTTTCCTTCACCGTAAAGCTCGTGGTGTGACTAATCACTGTACTTATGTTCAGAAAAACTCATTGGTACAGTCGGGATTCGAACTTGCGACCTTTGCGTCGCAGGCAACTGCTCGAACTACTCGGCCACCACGGCTCTGGCCATCTTTGAATGTCTTCACGTATTTTGTCGAGTTTTACCCTGACCCTCACCGTAAGGCTCGTGTGTGATATCATTTCTTTTGTTTATAAATTACTCATTGGTACTGACTACCGTGCTAAGTTTAGAGAGGAAAACTGGCGCTCCACTCTGCTCAACAGTTAAAGATTCGGCTTGATGTATAAGAATAAGGAAAAATTTTATAGGATCAATATATTATATGTCAACTGTCAAATTCCCATTCACATGACATGTATTTTGACTCCAAGCTTCTTTGAGTTGGAAGTAGGGTTGCCTTACCATGTTTCTTGCAAATTAAGTTTAAAAATTTAAGCTTTTTTCACACCCAGAAAAGAGATTTCCTATGTTAAGCGCAAATCTTTAAGATTCACCACAATCTTTTATCAATATCTTAATGTTTCATGCAATAGCCTAGGCAACATTCGATAACACTTTATTTACAACCAAACTGTTTTAGTATCGGAGGAATAAAATAATGCGAAAGAGAGTACTTTCGCGTCTCGTATAACTGTCCTCCTAAAGAATACAGTATACCCGTAATAACGCACAGTACTTTAAATTATGGATGCCAACCCTGGAGTAAGGCTATATTGAAGATACTTTACGAACTCTATATTAGGCGTACCTACGTTGAACACCAACCTTGTGAACTTGAAGAATTACTGAACTTATTACAGTCAACATCACAACTTTCTCACGAGTCTACTTGTCTACTGGATAGTACATATACGATCATATACGTACGTCAAGAAAACTTATACGAAATTAGGATTTATCGCATACTTTGCTGGAACACAGAACGCAACTTACCAAACAAATAAAGGCTGCTCATATGGGGGTAAATAGACCTTAATAAGAATATAAGTTTTAAAATATAATAATATATATCCTCACGCCTCCCCACAAGGGTCCCCGAAGGGTTAGGCAGAGGTGTATAGGTAATACCCACACACCCACTTTCCGCCAGAGGTATATCAGGTGCCAACGTGACAGATGGCGAGTCCATCGCCGTTACTCAAGCGCGACTATATATACGGCTTTGAATTTCTTCTCAGACGTATGCAGGTTTCCGCTCGATGTTTTCCTTCACCGTATAGCTCGTGGTGTGACTAATCACTAAGCAACGCCTTACTATGTACACTTACGCAATATTTTATTTGTTATGTTATGTTAACGAAACGCATGTCGTGATTTCCTATAATTAAGGAAGCAATATTGATGTCACCACCTAAATCGTTATGTTGCATGTAATTTTGTATTCCTTGTTGGAAATCCAAGTTCATAAATAAATAAATCACTGTACTTCAGAAAAACTCATTAGTATAGTCGGGATTCGAACTTGCGATCTTAGTGTCGCAGGCAACTGCTCGAACCACTCGGCCACCACAGCTCGTTTTAAAAGATTGTGTATAAAGTCAAAAAACTAAACGCTCCAAATTCAAATAGTAGAATATATTTGGCAGGTTGAATGTAACTTTTTTTTGTTTTTTTTTTGTATTTTCTCTCGTAGCGTGAGTTCCGGGAACTTTAGCTATTTGACCGGGCAATGGCGAGACCTCCAGCCAGGCACTTTAATGTGCTAAGCAACACAGCTAAGAGCACCTCCTTCGGGGTACGGATCTCGACTTAGAGCGTTGCTGGATCGCGAGGAAGGAAGCTGGACTAAACTGGAAACAGATTTAATGTTAGTGTGGGCGAAGATATAGTAATAACTGCGAAGTTATAGTAGTAATACCAAACGATAGCTCATTATAATTTTGATATCGCCATCTTGTTTCAGAGAGTTAAAACAACAATCTCTCAGCCCTAAACAGATTGTCACACTGTTTTCGGGAACCCACGAGGAGATACCAACAACACAAATTTCTTAGAAATTGTGGTAACGATATAAGTAGTTGTTGTAAGCGTGCATGATGGGAAAAAGTTCTACAGGTCTGGAGAGAACTGGCTTTCTGCCATGAGAGCTCGGCTTTATGATTTATATGCATGGATGTAAGTAGCTGTTCCACCCAGATACATTTGCGTGAAAAAACTGTCGAAACGGAAAGTCGAAAACGGACGTAGAGCCTATCGAAGTTTAAGCCATCCTGGGATTCACTGTTACTACAATTTTTATCAACCCAAATACCAAAGTTGCATGTGGCGTGGAACTCATAATACATAAGAGAAGGTACATTTCTTATACTAATTTATAAAAATAAATTATCGGATTAAAAGCACCTGAGATTAGCGTGTTCAAACAGACACACAAGCCCTGCCTCTTTCTGTGTATGAATAGTACATATGACGTGAACAATAAATTTCCCGTGGGCACCTTGCTTTGAATATAAATATGCACATATAAGATCAGAGTATATGTATATCATAACGCCAACTAGTCCCTTGTGTTAAATAAGTAGTTAAATTCTATGTATCTTGCTTTTACACACACTCCAGTGTGTAACATAAACCGAAATAAAGAATTATGTTTTGCTTTAGCCCGTATAACAACCTATTATTCTATTGTTCCGCGGTTCATTAAACGAAACCCTCATTATCACGAGTTAACCTTTAATAATTCCATCACGATTCTCATTAAAAATGCCTCGGAGTTGGGTATTCTCTCCGGCAATCGTAGATTCATTAAATTGTTTCGCGTCATCGAGCAATCTATTGTGGGAGGATTGTGGTCAGGGAACTGATGATAGTATTCAGATAACACCACTTTTAATCTGAACGTATACGTCCCTTTGATGTATTTGACGACCGTCGGATCTATTGGCCAGAGATCCTGGATGCGAGAATTCGAGGTAGTCGTCTCGCACTCCCGCAAGGGGGTGGAGGAATCCGTGTCGGGGCTGGTGGCCCCCTGACCGAGGGGTCAGTCGCCGCACGTAAAAACGTGCGGGGCGTTGATGGTGCCTGCAGGAGGTGCTGGCCGGTGGTGTATGTGCGCCGCCTGTTGGCCGCGCTTGAGTGTTTTTTCTTCACGTCGCCCTCGGCGCGGTACAAGCCAGCCGGGTGAGACCCCTATGGGGGAGGCCCGGCTAACGACCTGCGAGCGGGCGGCGGCTAGGCGGTCCTCGTAGCGTGGCTAGTGTTGAGTCATCGTGGTTGCGAGAATTGCGGTCGTGGGTTTGATTTCCGGTGGGAGCAATTATTTGTGTTCCTAACAAGAGTATTTGTTCTTTAATCTTGGATGTCGTATGTTAATATCTATCTACTCCTGCCTACCCCTTCACGCCTTCCGACATGGGGCCCACGTGGGAAAACGTGGAGATATGTTATATTATTATATACATACATCATCACGCCGAGTCCCCAACGGGGTAGGCAGAGACTATAGAGCGCCAGTTCTCTCTTGACTTACATTATCATATATATATAAATATGTATATCGTTATCTGGTTCCAATAGCATTGTCTAGATTGGGACTAGGTAAATTTGGTAGAAAGATCCCGAGTAATTTATTTATTTATTCAGAGATTTCTAAGCTTTGTTGCAACTTTCGTTCCTTCGGAAGTCCAAACTAAACACGGAACTTCAAAAGTGAAAATTGTCAAAAATATATCTTCAGAAGTCACAAGAATCTCCGAAGAGGTTATTTTCTCCAAAAATACATTTAGGTACCAACGTAACAAATAGCGAGTCCGCCACCGTTTCTCAAGCACAACTCTCAAAGGGGTAGGCAAAGGAGTATAGTTAGTACACACACACCCACTTTCCACCAGAGATATATTTTTGTGCCAATCGATAGATGGTGAGATCAACGTCGTTGCTGAAGCACGACTATACACACGTCTTTGAATTGCATCTCAGACGTATGCAGGTTCAGTCAGGTCAGTTTTCCTTCAGCGTAAAGCTCGTGGGATGATTAATCACTTAGATTACTGTACTAATGAGTTTTGGTACATTTGGTATTCATTAGTACAGTCGGGTTCCACACTTGCAATATTGCAGACGACTTTTCGAACCACAGCTCATAGTGAATAGGTATTTACAAAGTGAATTCAATTCCTTAATTAATTCTCGTTATGCATTGAATGTTGGTTGAATGGTTGCGACAGCTTATATACATAGCTCAGTGAATGAAGCGAATCCCAGCCTATAAGAAAAGGGATTTTGATCGACAGATGAAAAGTTGATCGTTGAAATTCTTACTCAAAATTTATTAAACTCAGGTTTGTCTTCAAAAGGCTGCGTTTTGATTGAAAATTAGACGTTTAAAATACTTTGAGAAAAAAATCCAATATGGCGCCTGTCTTATCATTCGAATGTAAGTCCTCATCACATCATCACGCCAAGTCCCTAACGGGGTAAACTACTCAGAGCGCCAGTTTTCTCTAGACTCATCTATATAATATTCATCATCATCATAGCATCACGCTAAGTCCCTAACGGGGTAGGCAGAGAGTATAGAGCGCCAGTTCTCTCTAGACTTACATACCTCTTTCGCTTCGTCCACATTCATCAGTAATCATATCATCTATATAATATTCATCATTCGAATGTCAATGCCATCATTTTATAATAATATATCCTCACGCCTTCCCACAAGGGTCCCCGAAGGGGTAGGCAGAGGTGTATAGGTAATACCCACACACCCACTTTCCGCCAGAGGTATATTAGGTGCCAACGTGACAGATGGCGAGTCCATCGCCGTTACTCAAGCACGACTATACATACGCCTTTGAATTTCTTCTCAGACGTATGCAGGTTTCCTCTCGATGTTTTCCTTCACCGTAAAGCTCGTGGTGTGACTAATCACTGTACTTAAGTTCAGAAAAACTCATTGGTACAGGCGGGGTTCGAACTTGCGACCTTTGCGTCGCAGGCAACTGCTCGAACCACCACGGCCACCACGGCGGCATCATTTTAACTTTTAATTTCTCATAAGTCATAAAAAATTCAAAATCCCAGCCTGTATAGTGTAAGCCCGTAGACAATAATATAAGGGTAGCGAAAGTATTCAAAGGAGCTAGGGAATTTCCAACAATAAGAGCCAGGCACAGAGCCCTTGCCCAATAACTCTCACGACGAGAACATTCTTGAACCCCGTGGGACCTAGCTTTATACAGACTAAGTTGAAATATATATACTAGCTTTTGTCCGCGGCTTCGCCCGCGTGGAGTACGAAAAAGTAGCTTTCTAGATTAAAATCTAGCCTATGTCCTAATCCTAGGTATATATTAAAATCAAAATCAAAAATCAATATATATATTTTTCTTCAACGTCAGGGACACAGGGAACACTTATTGAACGGCATATACTTAACAAAAACTAAAGATACCACCGTTTCCAAGAAAAATACCCGCCAGGAGAAGAAACGGCAATACAAACTCCCCGCTTCTCTCTTTTAACATTTGTTCCCTTTTACGTAGGGGTAGAAAAAGATTTAATTACATATAAACTCTGTATAAGAGGAGCAATTCATTGCCATGTATGGCCATCATTCAAATAATCTGATGTTGTATAATAAGCTTTTTGTAATATAATAATATACCCTCACGCCTTCCCACAAGGGTCCCCGAAGGGGTAGGCAGAGGTGTATAGGTAATCCCCGCACACCCACTTTCCGCCAGAGGTATATTAGGTGCCAACGTGACAGATGGCGAGTCCATCGCCGTTACTCAAGCACGACTATATATACGTCTTTGAATTTCTTCTCAGACGTATGCAGGTTTCCTCTCGATGTTCAACGTGACAGATGGCGAGTCCATCGCCGTTACTCAAGCACGACTATACATACGCCTTTGAATTTCTTCTCAGACGTATGCAGGTTTCCTCTCGATGTTTTCCTTCACCGTAAAGCTCGTGGTGTGACTAATCACTTTATGTATTATTAGTATTATATAGTATTATATATAAGCCATCACCAACTTTCAGCCTAATCGGTTCAGCCGTTTTGCCGTGAAAGAGCAGCAAACATCCAAACATCAAAACTTACATACATATCATCACCCCGAGTCCCTAACGGGGTAGGCAGAGAGTATAGACCGCCTGTTCTCTCTAGACTTACATACCTCTTTCGCTTCGTCCACATTCATCAGTCTCTTCATACATGCTCGTCGGTTTCGAGTACTCTGGACGTTCCCGTCCTTGAGCGTTTGATCGATTTGATCTAGGTAGTTCGAACGTGGTCTGCCTCTGCCTTTTCTTGCACACACTTTCGCCTTTATAATATTAGAAAGAATTGTGCGATTCACCAACGTTAAAATCATACTTATATATGATTTTTTTTAATAACTTCACGCATTCCCACAAGATAAGTTATTATACACAGACGAACTCGGGGGCAAGAGCTAGTATTGTATGAGTTGTAAATGTTTCTTGGCCGAAATCAAGCTCAGCGTATGCGGACAAGTATCTCGTAAGTGGTACTTAATGAGTAATTACTGGTCATTTCATGCTGTAGGGTTCTCATTAAGTGATCGGTTTATAGATATAGTGAAATGAACGCCTTCATATAGCTTTAGGTCATAAGTACGTGCCGATTCACGAGCAGAGAGAAGAACTCCTGTTCTCTCCACACGTACAAACCCATACTGCTTCATGCACATTTGTCAGTCTTTTCATACATATGTAGTAAGCAAGTTTCGAGTACTCTTGACGTTCCCGTCTTTGAGTCTTCAATCCACTCGAACTAATTTGTTGGAACGAGAACCCTCTAAAGTGTTCCCTGTTCACAACATTTGTTCGCTTATAAAAGGATTGAGCAGTCGAATTGTATGTTATCACTTATCAGTTAGAGTAGAACTCAATTAGATTCAATCTTCTTATCAATTAGAGTTCAACTACTGTTTTCGAATGCCTTTTGAATCTCCAAGACTCGTAAAATGTAATGTATTCGAATCTTATATACATATAGATGAAATATAGGCATCTGTCTGTAGTACCCTCGCACCCACTTTCCGCCGAAGATACCTATATTTTAGGTGCCAACGTGATTAGATGGCAGGTCCATCGCCGTTTAAAAGACTTTGAATTTCTTCTCAAACGTATGCAAAATGTTCACGATGTTTTCCTTTATATTAAAGCTCGTGGTGTGTCTAATCCATGTAGATACTTTTATTCAGAAAAACTCATTGGTACAGTCGGGATTTGAACTTGCAATCTATGTGTTGCTTAAAAACTATTTTTTATATAAGACTAAATGACGTATATCCAAGTCACAAATATATTTCAACATATAAAGCTATAAGCCGTTAGTAGAATACAGTCTCATGTAAAAAAATATAGAAATACATAAAATTTTTATAAGTATACAGATAAACAATGGCCACGGATATACTTCGATGAACTGTTGGTATTTTCATACATATCACCACGTCAAGTCCCTCACGGGGTAGGGAGCGATCTGCAGTTCCTTCTGAAATATATTTGGACATATAATAATGATCCAGTGCTGTATCAATAAACGAACCGGAATTTTATTGATCTCGCCCAAGTAAATATCAGCAAGTTTTGTTAAGTTAAACAAAAGCCTGCCAATTGGATATGTCAGCTGTTCCTCGGGACGAGGGTTGGACTGCTCAACATGCATATTTAATTATGTTTATCCAGACCCAAAGCCTTTGGGACTTTTTATTACATACTCGCAAGTTTAAGAGAGGTACAGCATAACGGGTTTCCCGTTCGAATTGGGAGCTGCCCGACTGGTGCAGGACCTCCACCTTATAGAAGTCCGTAGCCAAATAACACAATTTATTGTGTTGTTTTCCTACGCGGTGAATAAGATTTCCAGTAATGAGCTCCTTGGGGTGGGGAGGATTGTTGTATTGTGTTGGCAGCAGAGGGATTAGTCTCATTATGCTGCTAACACAGTACAACTCTCCGAACACAGAGTGGCAACGCGCAAGTGATACTTTGTTATTGTAAGCGTAAATAGGCTGCGGTAACCGTTTTACATCGGGTGGGCCGTATGCTTGTTTGCCACTCTAGTTGTGTAATAAAAAAATAAAAAAAAAATTAAATCGATTGACATCCTCTGAAGTTAAATATAAGTATATCAACAATAATTATGTTATGGTGGCCGACTGGTTCGAGCTAACAAAGAGTTTTTCTCAACTTAAGTACAGTGATTAGTCACTCCACGAGCTTTTATGTAAAAGAAAACATCGAGACCTGCATACATTTAAGAAGAATTCAAAGGCGCATGTACAGTCGTGTTTCAAGTAGCGGCGATGGACTCGCCATTTGCTACATTGGCACGTAAAATATATCTCTGGCGGATAGTGGGTGTGTGGGTCCTACCTACACCTCTGCCTACCCCTTCGGGGACACTTGTCGGGAGGCGTGAGGATATAATAAATACAAATAAAACACGTCAATGGAATAAACAATATTCCAATTCATGTTTAAATGTTCAAAGATGGAACGAAGAATGTTTTTAAATATCTTTACTGTGAAGAAATTATCGTGAGGAAACCTACATTCCTACCTAAATATGTTATCTCTAGCTAATAGACGTTTGTGGCTAGGGAAATAATTCATAATATGTTCAAATGGCGCCGTGGTGGGCGTACGAAGTGGACTCTTAAAAAATCAATATTGCAAGTTCAAATCTCGGTGATTTTCTGGACAACGGTAAAGGAAATCTTACTGGGAAGAAATATCCATTTTATTATTTTTGAATAAATTAATTATTTGCGTAAAGCATCGTCTTTCTGAATTTCCATGTAAAACATAATTAATTATTAACCCGTGAGAAGGCGCGCTATGAGCAATTTACTCACAGAAAAATTTAAAGCAAAATTTTTTGGCGATACCAACGCCCTAACGTCTCGAGCGCCTAGGTACCTTCCTAACTATTCATCCCCTCCCCCGTGACGCAACTCTCGTGCCGGTCAGTTCTGTTGCGACCGCGCAGCTAAGTGTTTGTAGAGGCCGCGTACCATCGTGCGGCAATTTGCTCATCACGCGCCCATCCGTGTAAGTATTTATTTTTCCAATTAAAAAAGTATAATTGTGTTTTCTAGATTATATTATTTTATTTATTTATATTAAATTGGTTAATTATTACGTAAATACTCTATATTACATACATACATACATATCATCACGCCAAGTCCCTAACGGGGTAGGCAGAGTGTATAGAGCGCCAGTACTCTCTAGACTTACATACCTCTTTCGCTTCGTCCACATTCATCAGTCTCTTCATACATGCTCGTCGGTTTCGAGTACTGTATATTAATATTTTAATAATAACATTTTTTGTTTTTAGTTACAACACACATGTAAAATGGGCGACCCTAAACCCGAGATTGTAACATTTTACAATTCCACAAAAGGAGGAGTGGATGTAGTAGACCAAAAGAAAGAGGATTATTCCGTTGCCAGAATCACTTCTCGATGGTCAATGCGCTTATTTTCTTCCATTTTTAACATAACTGGAATCAATGGCCAAATAATATATAAAGCTAACACCAAAACTTTGATTGAAAGACGTACATTCCTAAAAGAAGTGGCGCTTGAGCTGGTAAAACCACATATTTCACGCCGAATTTGCATGGCGATCATATCTTCAGATCTCAAGTTTCTAATGAAGCGATTTGTGTCGGCTCCTAGACCTATTTCAGAGCCTAGGCCAAGCGGATTCTGTTCTATATGTCCTACGCGTAAGGATAGATGGTCAAAAAAAGCTTGCACTTTGTGCAAGCAATTACTCTGCACCGAACATATTACATATATGTGTTTAATGTGTTTCGAGAGGCACACTTGTCCAGATCTCATGGAAGAGTAATTTTTATAAGTTTTTGTTATGTAAGATTTTTTATTGTGATTTATATGAAGACTGTCATAATTAGAAAATAAAAATTTGTTGATTTGTTATTTGTTTTAGAAGTTGCATTTATGTTTAATATTTTTATTAAAAATACTTATTTTCTTACTTATTAAACCTTGTTTGATTCATATAAATGCATTATAAGTCAATAAGTACTATAAAAGTAGAAATATGAGCATTTAAAGTAGTGTGAGTAATTTGCTCGCGTGCGCCTCTCCATGTAACAAACAGAGGCGCGCCTTCTCACGGGTTAAGGCCACTTGATTTGGAAATCCCCTCGAACCACTTCCGGCCTTTTAATTAAATGACACTTCCTTTTCGGTCAAATCACTTTTTAAATAAAGACAACTTGTACTTTTTTCTTTGTCCTTTTTCTGTGGCTTTCATCTATTAGAATGAACACACTTGAAATTAAATCAATATTCAAGGGTTTTCAACAAGGAGGTTATATAGCAAAAGTTTTAAGGAAAATGCCTAACCAATAAATCAAACGAAATTATAGAAATAAAAACTTTTCTTGACTGAAAGAAAGATTGATGAAATAGTTATATCACACGATATTATCTGAAGAGCTGACAGTCCATACAGCTGGCTATCCACGAGTGTTAGATCAATTTGTTCCTAGTACCAAGAATACATGAAAACTGCGAACATGTTTGAAGATACGAATGAATATTGATGAAACGAAAGAAGTTTGTAAGTCTAGAGAGACCTGGCACTCTACTTTCTCAGCTTACTCTTTGATTACTGCATGGTGTAGGCACGTGTTCATACGTATGGTTGTATCATTGAAAATAATCATATCATTGAAAGCTTCAAAGCTTCAAAGCAGCTTTCACGTACACATACACGTAACCAAGACTCTCAGGAAAAAATGCAAACATTACTACACAATTCCGATTCTCGAAGCTTTCAAACAAATCAATCAGTTTGTATCCAAATTTAGGATTATGTGGGGGTACATTCCTTCCCGTATGTACAAAGCAAATTGGACAAAGTATTTTATAGTCCGTGTTTTTTAATATTCTGCATGGGTATAGTAAAGGCGTTTTTGTTTGACAAAAAAATGTTTTTTCTTACATAAGCGTGACACGACTTTATATACTACAACACAAAGATTGCAAGCTTGAATCTTGACTGTAACAATGAGTTTTTCTGAAGTTAAGTGCAGTGATCAATCACACCACGAGCTTTATGGCAAAGGAAAACATCGAGAGTAAACCTACATACGTCTGACAAGCAATTCAAAGACGAATGTATAGTCGTGCTTGAGTAACGGTGAAGGACGCCACGTTACAGACTGTCACATTAGCACCTAAAATATATCTACGCAATAAATCTCCTAAAGATATGTAATATTTGCACGATTTCCACCTTCAATGAAATAAATAATAGTTTAAAAACACTAAAAAAATACACTTTTTATAGAAAATCGAACTAAAAAATAGAAAATATTGTTAATTTTTCATTTTTTAGAGATTATTTTAGCGATTATTTTAACGATTATTACGTAGCGTATTATCAAGTTTATCTTTCGAATCAGCATCAGCACCTTTGCTTAGCAGTGCAAAAATGAATATAAAAAATCGCTGATCCTGATTATCCGAGTAAGGATAACGGGTCAAAATGTTTAAAATATTGAATTGTCATCGGTCCTTAATAAGTATGCCAAATTTCGAGTTAATCCGACGTTTTGAAGGGGGTTAAAGTCATGTTCAAAGATTCCGTTACATACAAACATACTAACATACATACGTCTCAAGCTAATAAAAGCGTATTAATAAAAATAAAAACACACATTGCGTAGTGAAAAAATAAAATCATATCTAATGTCAATGCCTTAAAATCGTTTGTGATTTTAAGGCTATTTACATCAGCTTCTTTACTAAGTCCCATCCTACGTTCTGTATACTTTATACATACATACATATCATCACGCCAAGTCCCTAACGGGGTAGGCAGAGAGTATAGAGCGCCAGTTCTCTCTAGACTTACATACCTCTTTCGCTTCGTCCACATTCATCAGTCTCTTCATACATGCTCGTCGGTTTCGAGTACTCTTAACGTTCCGTCCTTCAGAGTCCGATCTATTTGATCCAGGTAGTTGGAACGTGGCCTTCCTCTGCCTCTTCTTGCACACACTTTTGCTTTGTATATCTGTTTCGTCAATCTTTCTTCACTCATCCTTTCTATATGTCCAAACCAACGTAACATGCCTTTCTTCATCTTTACTTTATAATTTCAATAATGGAGCGAAGTTTGTAAGCGAAGTTTGCCTCTGTTTACATCAACCTTACTGATGTACATAGGCGTAAGCATGTAGCATTAGAAGTTTTATACTTGTTAAGCTTGCGCGTGTGCGGTTCTCTAATGAAGCCACTGCCGTACGTACGTGGACGTAGCGTGTCGAGAGGGGAGGTTGAATGAATAAGAACAAAGTTGTATAAAAATACTTTTTATCTTTTCGTACAATTCGGACAAGCTGACAACAACCTAGATTAGACCTGTGCTGTATAATCTAAATACTTATAAATATCTTATATGATTTTGTTTTTGGGTGTAATATATAAATATTTCACGCAAAAAACCTAAGACATTCGTTGCCACTTATTTTTTCAGACAAATTCATGTTCAATTTATCAATCGTTATGATAATAATAATAAATAATAAATAAATACCTGGGACAATTCCACACAAATTGACCTAGTCCCAAATTAAGCAAAGCTTGTGTTATGGTAACTAGACAACGATATATTTACTTATATATATAGATATGTACTTAAATACATAGGACATCCAAGACTAAGGTACAAATATACGTGTTCCACACACAAATATCTGCCCTCAGCGGGATTCGAACCCGCGACCTCAAGTTTCGCAGTCAGGAGCTCTAACCACTAGACCAGACGGTCGTCCAAATATAATATATCCTCACGCCTTCTTAGTAGGGTTTCCGAAGGGGTAGAAGGGGTCGTTTAGGTACCCACACAAACACTTTTCGATATATTTTAGGTGCTAACGTGACAGATGGCAAGTCCATTGCCGTAATTCAAGCACGACTATACATACGCTTTCGAATTGCTCTCAGAGTACGCAAGTTTTCTGTCGATGTTTCATTTACCGTAAAGCTCGTGGTAAATGAGGTTTAACTCATCGGTACAGTCGGGATTCGAACTTGCGATCTTTGTGTCGCCGGCAACTACTCGAACCGCACGGCTACCACGGCTTCATGTTTATATAAGTAGATATATACTCGAAGTAATGGCATGTACATATGTACAGTTTTTGTACTTTAACAAGCCTTTAAAGTTGACCAAAATTCGTTCTAAGTTGTGACAAAAATATTCACATAATAATAATAAATATATCCTCACGCCTTCCCACATTTATAATTTTAATATAAATTATATGTGGCAACACAAGCTTTACGTGAAGAACACATTGAAAGGAAACCTGCGTAGGTCGACGAAGAAATTCGAATCCATATTTAAGGTCATACTTGAAAGGTGGCGCCAACTTGATGTCTGTCACGTTGGCAACAGAATATTATATTTCCTCTGAGTTCGCCTACGGGTATCCTTGTGGAAAATCCTAAAGATATGCATAAATTATTATAATTTTCACGCTTCGTAAAACAACTGAAATATTTTACAAGAATACTCTTGGCAAGATAGTTCCAACTACGTATACTACCTACATATCCACGCCATCCAATAGTCGTGACGGGAGCAACACTAACTTTTTGCCGTACATGCATATAGGTGTCAACGTGACAGATGGTGAGTCCGTCGCCGACTGTGCATGCGCCTTTGAGTTTCTAAAAGGTACATTTGCTCAAAATGTTTTCTCTTTCATTGTAAAGATCGTCGTGCGAATAATATGTGTGTTTAAAGTCAGAAAACCTTATTGGCGTAGACCGGAAATTTTTGAAATTTATATGCAAAAGACAAAGCAAAACACTCAGCCACTAATGCTCTTAACATTAAAGTAAAAAACAAAAAAATGTTGCGAATCGCTTGAAAAATTCTGTCCTGTACTGCTTTTATCACTTCAATGCAAATTAAAACCAAAAGTGGAATAAAACAAAACGGTAATTCTAAAATTACTCAACGGACCGGCGTCGCGGATAAATCAACAACTTTTTACCCTAACACGGTCCAATGAGTTAATCTTTATGGTTCACTTGAACAAGAAGAATATGGCGGGACACCGTAGCTCTGAAGTCTCATTTCTTCGCATTAAGGAAGTAGGGAATAATTACCGTTACACAATATGGAATTTTACGTACGTGTCTTTTCATACAGGCTCAACATATGTACTTTACGTATCTTACATACAAGATACATATGTATCTTTATATCCTACAAATAAACTACACTGGATCGCAACGAAAAAGGATCGGTCGGAAAATCGGTTCAGTTTTGCTTGTTCTTCTTTCACACAGAATCTACAGATCAGAATTGCATGAAGTTTTGCACAGACACACCTACAGAAGAATTTTATGTGTGCACTTTATATATATATATATATGTATGTGACTGACATGTGACCCCACCTAACCGGGTACGACCGATTTTGGTGATATTTTTAGTGAACCCGATACGTGGCACTTTTTCATTTTTTTTACCCAAGAGAGAAAGGCACCTCTTTTGCACCATTAAAAAAAACAAACCTACATACATACATATCATCACGCCGAGTCCCTAACGGGGTAGGCAGAGAGTATAGAGCGCCAGTTCTCTCTAGACTTACATACCTCTTTCGCTTCGTCCACATTCATCAGTCTCTTCATACGTGCTCGTCGGTTTCGAGTACTCTTAACGTTCCCGTCCTTCAGAGTCCGATCTATTTGATCCAGGTAGTTGGAACGTGGCCTTCCTCTGCCTCTTCTTGCACACACTTTTGCTTTGTATATCTGTTTCGTCAATCTTTCTTCACTCATCTTTTCTATGTGTCCAAACCAACGTAACATGCCTTTCTTCATCTTTACAATCACGCCCTCATTCACGCCAGTTGATTTGCGAATCTCTTAATTGCGGATTCGATCTAATATCGTGACGCCGCACATTTTTCGAAGAGATCGCATCTTAACTGCATTCAAGCTATTTTCATACTTCCTCTGACATACCCAGGTTTCGCTGCCATACAATAAGGTAGGTACCAATATCGCGTTGTGGGCAGCAACTCGAGCATTCTTGCTCAGACTTTTACTGCCCATCAACGCCGACATGGCTCCATTCACCTTATTTCCGGCAGTTATCCTTCAAAAAACAAACCTGAGTCTTCCAAAAAAGGCACAAAATCCACTAAAACACTGGCCACCGGAAGTTGCATAAAAAAATATAAATACCAGGGAAACAACCCTTAGTGTACCCTACTTTAAGAAGATGCTTCAATTAAATCCTTGATGGCTACCAAGAGCGGTAGTGCTCGACCGTACATTTACATCTTCAGGTGCTCGACCATCATTAAAATTCTGATATTATGAAAATAGGTCTCGCCGGAAGACTTTATACGTCAATTTAAATCCACAACGCTGAACCCTTTGTACTTTAGTCACAACGACGCGCGCAGCTGAGAACGTTGCGAAAACACCAACTCATTGTAACTAATGAATTGGAGTGGAGCGACAGATCATTTTTATTCCCGTGACGTTCATAAATACCTAATGCGTAATGCACACACCACAATCTTTGCACATTTTATTCAGCAATTAAATTGATTGGGTGATGAAATAAGTAAGCATATAGCACAATGGGTTTGCAAGATATATTTGTTGATTTAAACAAATATAAAGTCCTGTGATTTATATTGTTATTCCAATAATTAGAGGCTCACTGCGTACTTTATTTCATATACAAGTTGTTTTGAGCATAATAACATATCGACCTATTCACGTACAAATTAAAATTATATATAATAACAATATAATATAACATATCCTCACGCCTTCCCACAAGGGTCCCCGAAGGTGTAGGCAGAGGTGTATTAGGTGCCAACGTGACAGATGGCGAGTCCATCGCCGTTACTCAAGCACGACTATACTTTGAATTTCTTCTCAGACGTATGCAGGTTTCCTCTCTATGTTTTCCTTCACCGTTAAGCTCGTGGTGTGACTAATCACTGTACTTAAGTTTAGAAAAACTCATTGGTACAGTTGGGATTCGAACTTGCGACCTTTGCGTCGCAGGCACCTGCTCGAACCACTCGGCCACCCACGTTTATTGAATATTTTTGACTTAATTATTCAATAAACTCCATCTGACCACTAAATGTGATGACATGCTATGTGCGCCTTAACCCGTATTAACCAAGTAAATAGCAGCTGATGCGAAACGAGCATTGTAAACAACGCACACTTACATATATAAGTTACTGCGTTGTGGGTAGCTAATGCGGAACGTGTCACCAGCTTTGTCTGCGAATGAGTGCTAGTTACGTAATCCAAGAGAACGTTGGATACAGATGTCGCATTACTAGCACATACTTACTGGTACGTACATACATTCCACATTACTCCATAGAAATACCACAATACAACGGTCTGTATGTAATGTTAGAGTAACAGCCTTGCAACAAATGCACGTATACACACATACGCGTACCATGACGAGTCTTTAACAAGTTAAGCAGAGAGTCTATGTCACTTACTTACATATCATCACGGCAAGTCCCTAACGGGGTAGGCAGAGAGTATAGCCGATTCTCCTTAGACTTACCTATCTCTTTCGCTTCGCCCACATTCACCAGGGGCAGGACCTCCACTTTATAGAAGTCCGTAGCCAAATAACACAATTTATTGTGTTCTGTTGCTACGAGGTGAATATTCCAGTAATGAGCTCCTTGGGAAGGGGGGAGGATTGTTATATTGTGTTGGCAGCAAGGGGATTAGTCCCATTATGCTGCCGACACAGTAAAACTCTCCGAATACAGAGTGGCAACACGCAAGTGATACTTCGGTATCGTGAGCGTAAATAGGCTACTGTAACCGTTTCCCATCAGGTGGGCCGTGTGCTTGTTTGCCACTCTTGTTGTATAAAAAAATATATATATCTCTAGCGAACAGCAATTCATCACCATTGGGCCACTATATCTCGACAGATGGTTGTTGCAGCTTTGTTTGATCTGGTGCAACTTTTTTGTGGCTTAATAGACTAATAGCAGTACAGTATCTTTTGCCACATCTGTCGCAGGCGAACTGTGGGTGGGGGGAGCGGTATTGGTTACTCAAAGCTTCTTCTGCTTTATTTTGTCGACGCAAACTTCGTCATGGTTTGGCATCCCTTCTGACAAGTTCTAGCGTATATACAATGTTTAATTATCAAGGTCATACATGATTCCAGTTGGAGAAATAAATGTATGACCTGGATGCAATGTGCCAACAGTATCACTGAATAAGTCAACTGATGACGACAGCTTAAAAATCTTATCAAGAACTGAATCAAACAGTGCCTGAAACAACTTGAATTTCGCGAACACGTCGCGTGCAGCGCTACCACCTGAAGTGAGAAGTAACTGCCGCATAACACGCGAGTCTTAATGGCTTTTAAACGAACGTTGCGCTGCATTGCGAAAACGGAACCTTGAGAAAAATTTGGACAATATATACCTATATATCACGCCTCCCGCGTTCCCACGGGTCCCCGAAGGGGTAGGCAGAGGTGTATATAGTACCCATACACCCACTTTCCGCCAGAGATATATTTTTGGGGCCAACGTGACAGATGCCGAGTCCATCGCCGTTACTCAAGCACGACTATACATGCGCCTTTGAAGTGCTTCTCAGATGTATGCAGGTTTCCTCTCGATGTTTTCCTTAACCGTAAAGCTCGTGGTGTGACTAATCACTCTACTTAAGTTCAGAAAAACTCATTGGTACAGTCGGGATTCGAACTTGCAATCTTTGTGTCGCAGGTAACTACTCGAATCACTCGGCTACCACGGCAAGTTGGACAATAATGTTATCAAAGTGAATTAATCGAGGGGGAGCACGTATGAAGAGACTGATGAATGCGGATGAAGAGGCAGAAGAATGTAAGTTAATTAATTACGCTCTACTTTTTCTGCCATTTTATTAAGGTATTTTGTATATTTTATTCATGTTATTTTGTTGCAAAGAAGACTCGGGGCTAAAATGTAATTCAATTTAAAAGCCCTAGAAAGACAGCTCTAGTTAGCAACGCGTTTCATGTCAGTTGGAAAGACATTTATAAATCAAATGAAGCACGAAGATTTGCATCTTTTCCTTCAAGACTTTGTTCTATGTTTCTGCGAACCAAACACCAAGATCCCCGATCCAGTTATAGCAACGCTATAACGCAACATCTTTTTGTCGGAGATATATTTAAGTGTCATCGTGACAGATGGCGAGTCCAACGACAAAATACCAATACACACTTCTTTGAATTCTCTCATTGGACATTGGCCTGTCATCACACCACGTGCTTTAAAGTGTAAAGTACGTGGTGTGATTAATCACCGTACTCATTTTCAGAAAACCTCATTGGCACAGTCTGAATTCGAACTTATAACCTTTGCGTTGCACTCTCGATCCACTTGGCTACAGCGGCTTGTTATTGCTCTAATATTACAGTTAATCTTTATAGTAGTATGCAGATGACCAGCAAAAGCATATTGACCAAAAATTTAATTACACCTTTACTACTGTCAAAACAGAACCTTCACTCAGCTTTTTTAGGGAAATTAACTAACCGTACTTAGGCAGCGATCTTGCCATATCCTCTTAAACCGATCCTAACCGAAATCTTCTCATTACTCACAACAATCTTTTTGTTCTACAAGAGAACCTTCACCTTTGTATTGAGGTACAATCGAGATCACCACTGGAAAGTGAAGAGGGTTGTTTGACAGCCATTCTTGAGATTTACCGACATTCTCACCCCAGCGCACTGTATTTTCGTTGCGAATTTTTATCCTCTTATGCGGGATATATTATCGTTTGTGTACATACATAGATACATACATATCATCTCGCCGAGTCCCTAACGGGGTAGGCAGAAATATACAGATTGCAGAAATATATATCTTATATATAAATTACGTGTATATCTTAATATATATAAATTACGTGTCACATTGTTTGTCGGCGATGGACTCCTAAACTACTTAACCGATTTCAATCGAATTTGCACACCGTGTGCAGTTTGATCCAACTTGAAAGGTAGAAGAGCTTACATCACAATTGGATAGGTGGCGCTATGATCGTGTTTCAGGAAATTATACTTTTCCACCCGGGCGAAGCTGGGCGGGACAGCTAGTTTATATATATATAGTATATTTATATAGCTGTGTTTGCTTAGCACATAGAAGTACCTGACTAGAGGCCATGGTCTCGCGATTACCCGGTTAAGTAGCAAAAGTTCCCGGAACTCGCGCGATAGACAATACAAAAATAATAACAGGCAGTTGATCTTCGGATTTGACTCAATAAAGAGCTCCTTACTCCCGACAAAACTGTCGGTTTATTTGCTACAGTGGTGCTGTATAATGACATAGCTGTATTGGCTTGTTAATGGCAAGCAATACACTTTGTTTTTGGGCGGCTTAGGTCGCTATACGAATATAATTGGGATTTCTTGTTCAATTAACCGAATTGATTGGAATTTATTTATTTATTATTAATATTTAAAATAAAATTAATTATTTATTATTAATATTTAATATTAACAGAACATGCCATAGTAAAGCATCCATAATTGTCCATTCAATTACAGGTAACCACAACCACAGAATTATCATTTGAATTGTGTTTCGTTTTTAATATAGTTTTAAAACCTTGAATTGCTTATACAGTTTTGTTTAACCCAATATAATGGGAACTCTTTATCCTGAATATATAGCTCTCGGAACTCGACATTTACATATATACAAATATATATAGATATGTATATATTTACCACTTGGGTGGCAAGCAAGCATGCGGCCCGCCTGATGGTAAGCGGTTACCGTCGCCTATGGACGCTTGCAACACCAGGGGTGTCAATCGCGCGTTATTAATTGTTAATAATAGTTAGTACCCCGGCGTATATAAAAGTTTAACTCATGATGTACTCACCAGTGCTCCTCTGGGGGTCAATCTGAGCGTGTAGTATGGAGAAGCCCGGCGCTATGATAGCAGGTAACGTGCGCGAGCGCAGCAAGGGCGGGGGCACGCGACGTCCGCCCCCGCCCCCGCCCCCGCCCAGCGCCTCCGCCGCCGCCGCTGCTGCAGCCGCCGCACTATAAGATAACATCCGATATCAATATAAATAAAAAGTATTTTAGGAACCCTGCCTAAAGGGACTCCTTTTAATAATATTTATTAGTTTTTTTTAAGGTTTTTCGTTTTAGGTTAATAAATAAAAGTTGTAGTAGTATATATATTATGATCTAACATTGATCATCAATTTGTTACTTGATGTGTACATTTTAATAATAATAATAATAATAATATTCTTTATTGTACACACACACATACAGACAAATAGGATGACAAAAAGACAGAGAATAACATGTAATAGGCACAATAGGCGGCCTTATCGCAAAAGCGATCTCTTCCAGGCAATTTTACTAATGCAATAAATTTGAAATAAAAATGAATCACTAAATGTGTTGCTAAACGCTAACCTCTAAAACGGCTGAACCGATTTGGATGATGTATTTTTGTTGTGTTTGACGAAGTTTGAGGAAGGTCCTTATAGAGAGAAGAAATAAAAAATACGAGGAAATTCAGTAAAAACAAAAAAAAATCTTGACTTTTTGGTGGCGAAGTTCGCCGGGACAGCT